>RWGY01000005.1:1697267-1786853 GCA_007726485.1 Eragrostis curvula
CGTTGTTGCCTTTTCCATTGTCTTGCTACTAACTTGCTTCATATTTACCCTATGTTTATGCAGTTGCTATGGCTCCGATCAGGTTCGATAATTCGAACCGTTGATTGGGACCATCCGCATGGTAGCGGTGCTGAAATCCGATTTGGTCTGACACATAAACACAATGTTGAGAATTTGTTACATGCCGCAATGGCCAGCACGGTGCCCACAATATGTGAGGTCCTTTTTGTCAGAGCTCCATGTTCCTCAATTCTTTCCACTCCTTCGCTCCTTCGGCATTCCTCGCAACTACCATGAGAAGAAAAATCTCTCCCGACCAGGTGCAAAAAAATCTCCTCGCGATCGATCTCGCCCTAGCGGCTCGCATTTCCAGTCCTAGCGTGCCGCCTCCCGCTCGGACTCCTTCACCGCTGTGCGCATTTCCTACTGTCGCTGACTGCCGCTGTCGCGAGGAGGAAGATGGAGAAGGGACCCGCGTGACACAACGGCAAGGCATAGCGGGGCGCCAAGGCTCGAGGAAGATCAACGGTCATTGCGCGGAGCTTTGCCTTGTGCCATGGCTGTGGGCCTGTGGCGTTTATTCATTTTTTAGTTCTCAGCACCGATGCCTCTACATGATCTGGCGGATGGAAATTTGGTTTCAGCATGGCCCCCAACAGTGGTCAGCACCAGTGCGGAAACAAGAGGAATATTTCAGCACCACTGCTGTGGGTAGTCTTAGAAAATGATCGCTATAACCTGTATAGCGTTCTCATCTTTCTGGCCGAGCAGCAGGACCATGGAGACAATTGGGCACACTGCACTACAGGTTGAGAAGCTCCGGCGAGAGCAAAGAGCCAACGGTCCAGCCTGCATCCTTGCTGTTGGAACGGCGAACCCAGAGAACTGCATCACACAAGATAACTACACAGACTGGTACTTCGAGGTCACCAAGAGCGATCATCTGACGCACCTGAAAGACATCATGAAGAAAACATGTAAGATACACACCTCCCCGTTCTCATTTATGGAGCATCATATATGCGCATGCTAGCGCAATTGAAGTTATGATTGATACACAGATTTTCAGAGCAAATTACTAAATTTTCTCCTTATGATATGTATATTGCTTGTATCCATAAACATGGATGTACCATAAAACCTACCATACATGAAATGTGATCGGCGATAGTCAAAAATGAATTGTTGGATATACATCATCCCAAAATTTTGTAGCTCAAAATCGTCTGGAGGGCAATATGAAAAGAGTGAATATGAAGACAACTGGATATAGTTCGTTGAGCTCCGCCTCACGCATCCATCCTAGTTTACTTGTTATCATGGGTTTTTTTTTTTTTGGTGTCCTGAGCTGATTGATAGAATGTTTGAACTTGGACATGTGCTTTGTCCAGGTTCAGATGTTTAATGAACCTGGTACAATGCAAGGATGACAAGTAATATGGAAAAGAGGGAGTAATTGATTTTGATGTAAAGTGATAGAATTTTATTTCATAGGGAAAAGATAATCTTCATTTGGGACCGCAGGATACATGATAATTAATAAAATATTTTAGTTTCCAAAGAAATGTCTAGTTGCTACTTATTATAATGTTCTGCTTAAAAAGGTGAATGTTTTCTTCACTACTAGAGTGGGGTGAATTAGTACCACGCACAATTAATATTTTATACGCTGCCACTGTTGATTTACATGGATTATTATCACGTGTGACATAATTAGCACGTCTTGTTAATAAACCGTCGTCAATATTTTACCTTCTACAGGTGAGAAAATGGGAGTCAAGAAACGGTACATCCACGTCACCGAGGAGCTCCTCCGTGACCACCCGGAGTACTAGACCCTGCAACCCCGTCCATCGACACAAGACTACAACTCGTCGCGGCCGCTCTACCCGACCTCGCCGCGGCCGCCGCGGTGAAGGCCATCTCCGAGTGGGGCCGTCCCGCCGGCGACATAACCCACCTCGTCTTCAGCACCAGCTCCGGCGCCACATGCCCGGCGCCGACGGCCGCGTCGCCTCCATCCTGGGCCTCCGCCCCACCGTGCAGCGCACGGCGGTCGCCTTCCAGGCCTGCACGGGCGGCGCCGCCGCGCTGCGCGTCGCCAAGGACATCGCCGAGAACAACCGCGGCGCGCGCGTCCTCGTCGTCCTGCGCCGACGCGCTGAGCGTCATGGGCTTCCACGCCCTGGGCGAAGAGGCGCGCCCCGACGGGTTCCTCGCTCACGCCATCTTCGGCGACGGCGCCGGCGCCGTCGTCGTGGGCGCCGACCCCGTGGCGCCCGGCGAGCGGCCGGTGTTCGAGATGGTGCTCACCGCGCAGGTGACTCTGCCGGGCACGGAGAAGTTCATTTCCTGCGACTACGGCGCCGGTGGCCTCGTCTACAACCTCGCGCCGCCCGACGGGCCGGTCTTCGTCGGCGAGAACATCGAGCCGTGCCTGACGGAAGCCTTGAAGCCGCTCGGCATTGTGAGCGGTGGTTGGAACAGCCTTTTCTGGGTGGTGCACCCCGGCAGCCCCGTTATTCTTGACAGCTACGAAAAGGCTCTCGGCTGGAGCCCAGGAAGCTGGCGGCTAGCCACCGAGTGCTCAGTGAGTACGGGAACATGGTAGGCCTTCTGTGATCTTCGTCCTGGATGAGGTTGTGCGTGGTCGCCGGCAAGAGGAGGAGGGAGAAGGGGTGGGGCGCCCGGAGTGGGGTGTTTTGGTGGGGCTTGGGCCGGGGTTCACCGTCGAAATGATGGTGTTGCAAGAATGTAGCAATAAGTAAATGCTCCTGGTCCTCTGCTCGCCAGTTGGTCTTAGACAGCATCATAACAGATTGTTGGTGTGCCGTAATAAAAGGGGTGCATTATATAAACAGGACTACCGATCGATGAGGTGGTAGTGATTTACGAGAAAAAAAAAATATGAGTGTAATCAGATGGGTGCAAGCTCTGGTCCATGGCCATGCATGTTTGGTTTTCGAGATAATTAAGGTGGAACTAGACGGAACCATATCCCTGGTTTAGTATGGCATTCGTGTAAGATACCAGGATGTTGGTTACATGTGGGCCTGGCCAGCTCTGGTCGCTTCTGGAACTTCAATGACAAGCCCAATTCTTGTTCAACAGTTTTAACACTTGGAAGTCGAAGTGCAGGCAATAAGCTGAGGAAAGTCATGTCCCATACATGTCAACGCAGATTATTACTGTTGATCCATGAGGTGGGTGTTCCCCATATACAAGTTAGGGTTGCAGAATATCTAGGAAAATAAAAGATCTTCCTCCATCAATAGGCCTTGTAACCGACAAGACGCGTCTTCCATAAGTAGAGTTTAAATCCGGCGCGTTCGGTATCCTGATATTTCTGAATTTCATGGCATCGACATAAGCCCCCAGCCTCGTGTGCTAGCACTAGTGAGTACTTAAATTTGTTTACTGATTATGCAATTCTGCCATGCCTGTTCTTTAAATATTTGTGATGCTTTACATATAAGAATGCATGTGCTCTATGCTCTATTGCAGTGCTTATTTGATTAGTCATGGTACTCCGATAAGTATAATCGGTCATCCCTTTCCTTCTGCTTCCCGTAGACTTTAATATTGTTTGATTCACGCAGTGTAGCCAATTCTTATTCCTGGTCATTCTGCTCATATTATTACTTTGACAATCAAATGATTATGGTTGATCGGTTCACTCATTTTTGATTGACTAGTTCGCATTGCATAAAACTTGTTACAGATGCCTTGTTCTATCTCTCAGCTTGTGTTGGTCTCTGATTATTGATCTGGGTATATTGACCTTCTTAGTTTTTGTACAGTGCCATTGCTAGTAATATCTTATAGCATATATGCTTTTCCTAAGCTGACATAATCTCAATCTATGTGTAGCTATGGTTCTGGTCAGTATGTTAGATTTTCACACCAAATGTGATAATAACTATGATATCTCTGTCGCTTGGGGCAACGTAAGTAGAGGTGCAGGCACAACTGCAACTGTTAATGTTGTTTGATACCTGTTAATATAAGTTATGATATCTAAAAAATAAGTTATGCTTACAGTTCTCAGGTGTAGCTAGCAAGCAGTTCCTTACTAATTCACAGAGTGACCTGAGAACGTTGTTGTCTGGAGTCTTGGCCTCTTGGGAGACAAAATTAATTGCTATCAATTTCATCTGGAAATTGGTAACCCCTACTTGGACTTTTCATTTTTCTGTCAATGTTCAGTTCAGGTTTGGTTTTGTGACATTGGAGAGATGCATTCTGAGACTTAGTCACTCGATTTCCATTTCTCTTTATTGTGATTCAACTTGCCAGTAATCAGACACGAATTTAAAATCTCATGATACTCAATAAAATGTTCCTAAAATTACATAACATTACGTGGATTGTCCTATTACAATTCAAATGCTAGCAGTCTTCTGGTATCCCTTTATTCCCGAACTCATGGTTTATTCTTCAACCTTCTAATGAATGTATATATCTTATGCTTGAGATTATGTGGACAGATGTTTTGATATTTAGGATTCCCGTTTGCTTGTTTCAAGCAACCGGTTAGGATGATTGCTTGCCAATACGCAGGCACCGACGCCCCTCTGGAGCCTCATGTACCCTCCCTCACCCCAGGTTTCGCCCCACTGGTTCTTGAGCAGCCAGTATTGGGTTCCATCATCCGCCCTGCCATACCCGATTGCCGTCACCGCGTGGTTTATGTTCTCGCCGCAGCCATCCGCGGTCATGATGCCTTGCTGGTACAAGTGGAAGTCGCTCGCGTCAACTCCAACGGAGACTGGCTGATTGGCAACGGCGGCAGCGAGTGCATTCTCATCTTCAGCCGGCACATTCTGGTAGCCGCTGATCGTGACGGCCGGCTGGACGGACTGGCACATGCCCTGCTGTTCCGTGTAAGGGTAGGCTTCCTCGGTGGTAATTCCGCCGTTGTCGACGATGTACTGGAAGGCGTCGTTCATTACACCACCGCTGCAGCCATTGTTGTTCCCGTTGGTTGAGCAGTCCAGGAGCTGCTGCTCGGACAGAGATGCCAGCTGCCCGGAGGTGATCTGGTAGAGGCCCTCAATAGCCGCCACTGCAGAGAAAGCCCAGCAGCAACCTGCAAGTTTATACATAGGTCAAGATTTTTTTTTCTAATTAATCTGCTAAGCAATCATGTTCGAAAAAGATTAGTAACGTTACCACACGGCCTTGGTTTTTGATACCAGTGACAGCGCCTTTCTGCCGCCAGTCAACTTCCTGGTTGTCATCCGACAGGGTAATGTTCTCGTACTTAAAAACACGAGCAATTTCTTTGGCCCGGCCTGTACGGGCTTGAATCCAGTGTACATGGCCGTGAACTCATCCCTAGTAATTGTCCGCGAACTTGTTGAGCCCCAGGGTGTACTTCTTATCCCCAGCGGCATTCGACCTGTGAATAAAATCAACATTTGCCTTGAATACCTCGAACCGCCGTGCCTCTCGGCCCTCATCCTTGTAGGTGCGGCAGTGCTCCGCCATCCACTTCTCGTGCCTCACCTTCATGGCCTCCTCTCCGTAGCCGGGGGTGGACAGATCCCGGGGCCTCGACCACAAACGAGATTGCGCTCCGTCATGGTTAAAATGGTGAGCAGAAGCAGTGCCATCCTGATCAGCGGATTGCTGCCAATCCAATAAGGACGCAATGTTAGCTACCTTGGTGTTTGGTTTTAGTGATGTGATGAAGCTGGCTTGGATGTGTCGTTGGTAGTGTGCGTTTAAGTGGCAGGAGAACAAAGTGTTTATATAGAAGGTCTGTGCGAAGCGCAACTGAACTGTTGAAGTCCCATGGATTGCTGGCCACGTTCAATGCCACGGTCGTTACGATGGCAGCACCAACTTATACGTGGATGTTCGAATTTTGATGCAGTCAAAGGGTCCGAACCTTACGAAAGCAAAGTTGACTTCCAGAAAGCTATGCAAGTGAGTCTGTACGCGCATTTCGATCTCCAGTCCTGCTCCTTGCTACGTACAGAGTGCCGTTCGGATTGAGATTCGCATTACATGCGTGATGACTTGATCTTTGAGCGATTCCGTTTCTTTACGTATATACTTTGTGTCGTGGAACATCAAATTATTTTGTTCCACCTTGGAGTGCGTAGTACATTGATTAGCTGCTGACCAGCCTTGGATCGTCCAACACGGTTATGGAATCATTTTGATTCTCCAACCTAACCTTTCTGCCCAAAAAAAGAAACAAAGCGGAATCACTATATGGAAACATTTATTTAAACAAACCATTAAAATGTTATATTTATGAAAATAATTATTTTGAAAACTAGAACAATATTCATGTGTAAACTATTTAGGAATGAAAACTAGCTCACTGTAGTTGTGGAACAAAATATTTAGGGAGTCAGAACATATCGCTATTATTCCTCCAACAAATTTGTTATTTATTCCATCCATTGTATAATTATTCTGCATCATAGTTTTATTTTTAGTTCTATTATAATTGGATCGACGTGTGTTTTATTCTATTTTAAGCACATGATTTATTCTACTATTCTAAGGTTAGTATAAATTGTTCGATTGAATCAAAATTTAAGTTCCAATTTTATTTGCCTCTTTGTTTTCCTTCAACTAATTTCAGAAAATCAGCCTTGAGTTGTTACCATCCCCGCCTAGGCCCAATTGAATAAGAGAGCCAGGGTTATTTTTAGAAGCAGAAATATATTTGATATTCCGGCATCTGCATTGAAACATGCATATAGGACAACCGGATTTACAAAGTAACCAAAAATCTCTATTTCGAAAAAACAAGGTATGCTAGGACATAAAGGAGCAGAAAAGAAAAAAAACACTCTCCTACAACTAAACAGTCTCCCAACAACCAAAGAAACTACTTCTCCTCTGTCCACACACCGCGTACAAGAGGATCAGATAATTAATCATCTCAACCACATAGAAAATAGCGTCTTGTTGGACCATCATATCGTCCTTCTCCTTGGCAAGTCACAGTAAAGGCTTACAAGGGATCAACATATCCTCGAACATGCCTCACCAAAGGTCTCAGCGGACAATGTGCCATATATCTAATAATCTACTCATCCTGCTGATCACTAAGCCATTGTAAACACTACTCACGTCGATGCAGTCACCTGAGTCGCTACCCTCAAAACTCAACCATCTCCAAACAATCTATTTAGCTTGTATTGATCTCTACCGACACATCACTCCCGACCTCAGCTCTCACGGAGGTGCATCACTAATCACCGGCGCAAACATATACTATGCTTGGATTAACCAGGCCCGGTTAGCTCTATATCGGGTGCCGCTCTTAACACTTTAATAGCCAAACATGCTGGTACAAGCCGTCGATTGCCTCATTGTCATCTTCAGGCCACCTACTAGCATCCTCGGACGCCGCCACGCCGGGCATACACCAGATACTTCTCACATCTGCCAGCCATGCACGAGACTATTGGAGTTCCACCAGTGCACAATCGGAGACACGCACTCAACCAGCAGCAGATCGGCAACGCTGCACAGGCCATTGGGTGGCTGCCTGCCCAACCCTTGCACAGTCCACCTCACAGCGTGAGGATCCGCAATGCAAATAAGCAGCCAGTGAAGAAGAACTCATTCTCATGTCAAATTGGGGCTTGATGAGTAAATTGCATATCAAAACAAAATCAAAGACAAGGTCCGCCATAGGTGAGAAACAATGCACGCAAGCTGCTACCATCAACAATCACCTTAAGCAGACGATCCACTGCCCGAACCATGATGAGGATGCACGAGACTCCAAATCCCTCCCGCATCGCATGAAGTGCCCGTGGCACACTCGACAATCTGGACCCGTGATCCATATTTGACGCACAGAAACACGGGACCGGGTGTTGCACCAAGTGTCCGCAGCACGACGGGTGGCCTGGATCCACGCCCGGATTTGATGGCCTGCCGCCAACAAGGCTTCAGACTTGCAACTCGAGAGAAACTTGAAAACCACCAATGCATGAAGATGAGGAACAGATCGATCTGGCCCCGCCGCCGCCATCATTGCCGTCGCGCGTGTTGTGCCATCAGCAGGCTCCAGCGGCGGCCGAACGAGAAGAGGGGCGTGGAAGGCTACGGGTGTGGTGGCGGTCCCGGCCTGTGTCGCCTAGGAGCGACGTGGGGGCTCCATGAAATTGATCTTGCTTATTTGAAATATGACTCTTGGAATGTAAATAATTTGAGTTAACCCTTTTATGCAAAGCGAGCGGGTCTAGAGCCATATTTTTTTACCTCGGATGTAGGTTAGTTGTGAAGTATCGATCGTATTTAGGTTTCATAGGCACATGTATGTTTCATAGGCGCATGTAGGTTAGTTGTGAAGAATACGATCGCATTTGGAGGTAGGGGCACTGGTGTGCGCATGGCACATTGGCCAGGCAATAGGGATATGGCATGGCCAAACAGAGAAAAGAAGAACTCATGGAGATCTAGATCTGGTAACCATGATTCCTATTATGGCACTCACAAGTTCCTATCTTGTTGCCATTCTCCGTGCCCTACTACCAGGCCGTCAGATGCATTGTGGGTTGCCACCTCTACCGTAGCCTCTACGACATCTATTTCTGCAACCCCTTCTGTCGCACTTACTTCCACTCTAGATGTCACCACGATCATCATCGCTGCAAACACCTTCATCTTGCATTGAAGACATCGCACTTTGGTCTCATGGTGGCCGTAAAGTCTTCAACTGTTATCAACAATTCTCATGGGCTCAATGCTGGGTGACTTAACATCACAATGCAAGATTACACACTGCACATAAAGAGTAAATTTCACAAAACCACAAACTATTTGTGTCAGAAAACTGCAACTTTTGATGCCAATTTCAGAAAACTACAACAGCTTTGATCTTGTGTTTCAAAAAACTTCTTGTGTCCGGCCCCACTTGTCAGTCTCTGTTTCAGAATACTAATGTTTGTGAGGCTGATATGTGGGATCAAACACAAAATTGTCGTTTCTGAAAGAGTTACAAGCACCGCATGGCTGTTCCTTAGTTCATCAGCACATGATTTTAGTTAGTGTCAGTCTCCATTACCCCAGTGACATTAACACATCGTGGTGACCAATTATCTGTCCGATATTAACAATACATGAAAGAAGGGATACACCTTTCATGTCTGCAAATAGATCCAAATACTCAAGAGTATGCTAATATACAATATACTGAAGATACAATTACAATAGTCCAGTGAAGACATCATGCGCAACTAGACATACAGCTGTCAAATTTTTATACAGCTGTGATGCCAGTTTGAGCCTACTGCATGCACTATCTGTATCCTATCTTGAACAGAACTATCATACTCAAATGATTATTATCTAAGTATGCTAGCTAGGCTTCGTTTGTGCAACCTTATAGTTATTATCGTGCCGATTGGGTCAACAATGTGCCTTGTGAAAATGTTGATAACAACCAAGATTTGCCACAACAGCAAATCCTAGCTGGTCCAATTAATTTATGTTTCCACATGAAGAAAGCGTAACCATCAACATCTATAAAAACGGCCATACACGGAACATGCCCCAAGTCCCAGTATAGACCAGTGACTATTGGTCGCTCTAGGTAACTAAATAAGCAACTTTAGCTAATTATTGCAATGGATGTCACAGGTATCAGAAAGGCCTTACTCCTGTGCCTCATGACCCTGGCCGTATGCCTTGCGAGTTCCGGCAGCGCTCAAGCGCAGCAGGCGAGCGGCGTACTCGCAACCTACAACCTCTACAACCCGGCACAAATCAACTGGGACCTGCGCAGGGCGAGCACATTCTGCGCGACATGGGATGCGATGAGCCGCTGGAATGGAGGCAACGGTATGGTTGGACGGCGTTCTGCGGCCCAGCCGGTGCCCAAGGCGAGGCCTCATGTGGCCGCTGCCTCTTGGTACGTCTCTCTCTCTCTCTCTCTCTCTCTCTCTGCGCCTTCCTGAATCGTGACTGATGTGGCCCTGTTCTTGGTTCATTTTTATGAGCAGGTGACTAACAGGGCAACCGGAGCACAAACCGTGGCGAGGGTGGTGGACCAGTGCGACAACGGTGGGCTTGACCTTGACATTTCTGTATTCCAGCAGATCGACACTGATGGAGGCGGCATGGCAAACGGCCACCTCGCAGTAGACTATGAGTTCGTTGATTGCCGAGACTAGAAGTATTTGCAATCAAGAGGACAGTTTTAATTTCAATTTATTCTACAAGGATGAGAGAAGAATAAATAAGGAAGCCGGTACTCTAATAAACTTGATCCGAGGCAGAGAACTTGTACTCTGGTTCTGGTATATGACACAAACGTGTTTGTCTGCGGCTGTATTTTTAATAAACAAAAAATATTTGCCATTACTCCAGCCATACGAAATGTCAGGCCTCGTTTTAGGCTATTCTTGTATGCGGGCATGACGTTAGTGAAAAATCAACTGACAATCCAGCTGTATGCCTGTATCTCATTGCGTTTACTATTCACGAAATGGGCTTGTATCAAGATGGCATTTGTTTTGTACATATCGTGCTATTCACGGAGTGTTCCTCATGTTCTTAGATCCCTTTGTGTCATCAACAGGTTGGAACCGTGCTCTACAAGCCGCTAACCTAATCAAATGTTTAACTATTATAACAACGGGCGTGCATGTAGGACCCATGAACAAGTTCTTTTTGAAATTCAGATTTAGGCCCTGTTTGATGCCGCTCCGGCTCCGGCTCCATCTGACACAAAGATATTGTTGGTGCACTGTGCTGCACTGTAGCGAGGAGCTCTTTTTCTCTCTCTTGGCAAAATTGAACTACGGGATGAGACGAAGCTGAAAGCGGATTGGAGTGGCATCGCCGGCTCCTCTGTACAGTTGCGCTATATGGTAGTTTGTCAGAGAGAGCCGGAGGTGGCGAAGCGGCACCAATCAGGCCCTTAGATAGCCCATGATATCTATGACAATATAAAAAAAAAGGGGAAACAAACAAGGATGCCACATAGACTAAAGTTGGACCAGGAAACAATAATTTTAGAAAAATGAACTTTTTTTATGGCATGTTGCATCCTTTGGACACTGACACTAAACAAATATGTTCCTGGCTCTCCGGAATGCAAGGACAGAGGAGGAGCATGACGGCGCACAGCAACGACGAGTTCCCATGACTCCTGCCGTAACGCGCCATCCCCCGGCCACATCGCACACTTGCCAAACCTAGCAGGAGGGTGCACTCCCCAATACGGCTTGATAACTAGCCGGCCAAGCTTGTTAGAGCTCAGCTCTCAAGCTCGTTATAAAGGCTGCTCGGACAAGCTCTCTCAAGCTCGTTATAAAGGCTCCGAGCGGGTTTTTCTATTCTACGGTTACCACTAGAAGTACTTCTTGCGGTCAAGTCAAAAACAGAATAGTTTTGTCGGAAACGCGTCATCCGTGTGAGAGCGCGCAATGAAGGTAGCTGGCAGACATGTTGTGGGCATGCGGGACCATGCTGACGTTATCTATGCATCCAAACTAAAAAATCCGTCGATTGCAAACCGTGCATCTAAATGAAAAACCGATTTCACCATTGTGTTTCTCGTGATGAGATCTTCGAAACTAGACCCCACTTGCATATATTTCGACAATAAAAAAATTCAACATTAAAAAAGTTGCTGCAACTTTTCTGTTTAGTTGGCCAACTTTTTCATTTGTTCTTTCTACTTCTCCGTTTGTTCGTCCAACTTTTTTAATTGTTCCTTCAACTTTTCTATTTAGTTGTCCAATTTTTTTATTTGTTTGTTCAACTTTCTTATTTGGTTTCAACTTTTTTGGTTCGTTGCTCCAATATTTTCGTTTGTTGTCCAACTTTTTCATTTATTGCTCTAATTTTTATATTCATCTTTTTTACTTTTTTTCTAAAAATTTTCAAAATATAATCGAGAAGGGTCTAGTTTCGAAGGTTTTCTCGCAACGAACGCAATGGTGTAATCAGTTCATAATTCAGAAATTCGGTTTCAGCTATGCTTTTTTAAAACGATGAAAACTCGTTCGGAGCTGCTAGGGCCCGTGCCGGGCTGCCGCAGCTGCCGCGCGCCTCAACAAGCTGGAAGCTAGTTATACTAATTATTCTAAGAAGGATTCTATTGGGACCGCGTTACAGCGCGTTCCTACACGCGTTAGGGAACCGCGCGTCTGCCCCGACCTACCTTTTACCGCGGGCGACGCGAAACCAAATCGGGAAGGGCCAACGTGCTTTCAAGTTGTCGCGGCGGCCGACGCGCGGCCCCGCCTCCCATCTTCCCCGACGCCGCGCGCCCCCACCTCTCCCGGCGCCGCGCGCCACCCACCCCTCCTTCCCAGCGCCCCGTGCTCCCTGCCCCTTCCCCGGCCACCGTGATCCACTACCTCCATCCCGGCGCAGCTTCCGTCGCGCGCCGCCGCATCCCTTACGCGCGTCAACAGCTCCTCCCCGACCACGTCCGCCGCGCGCCAACAGCTCCTTCCCCCGGAACCCGTCCGCCACGCGCCTCGCCTCCTTCCCCAGATTCGCCAGCGCGCGCCTCCTTCCCATCTCCCCGCAGCACCAACTCTGACGCAGCACTTCGCCGTCTCCTGCCTCTGCAGCAACATCCATCAACGTGGAGAAAGAAGAAGGTAGAACTACTAGACAATAGATGTGAGATGATAGTACCTGAATGCTGCTTGAGTGTTTTTGATAATGGTCAGGAATGTGTTTTTTTGGGTGCGAGTTTTGGTGCGAATTGCAACTCTTCCTAGTTCATGAATGGGCTACTCTACCAAAAGGTCATAAGTTGCTACTAGTCCTGTGCCTACGAGTTGCTACTCCTTAATTGCTGTTTGTTATTTTGTTATATGAGTGTGTTAATAGACATGTTGCTACTTGTTTCTATTTGGAATTTAAAGCAGGTGTGTTCTATCATATAGTTGCTAGTAACACTAAGTTCATGAATTGCTACTCTGCCAAGGTCATGAGTTGAGTTGCTACTTCTCTGTGCCTACGAGTTGCTACTACTTTAATAGGCAATGGTTTCCAACTAGATTGCTGTTTTATCGTTGTTGCCTTTTCCATTGTCTTGCTACTAACCTTGCTTCATATTTACCCTATGTTTATGCAGTTGCTATGGCTCCCGATCAGTTGTTCGACCTTAACTTCGAACCTGTTGATGTGGACTGGAGATGATGCCGATGCTGCACTAAACAGTTTATTACACACACCGCAAGGTGTGGGGCAGCAGCCGGAGGTGGCTGATTCCGATGAGGGCCACACGTCAAGCGAAGATGACAATGCCGAGTCGGCAGGAATGACAGTCCCCACAGCAACACTGCATCTGGGGCTGTTGATGTTGAAGAAGGTGTTGAGGTGATATCGACACCCAATGACCCATGTGTCGGCATGACCTTTGATACCTGTGAAGCAGCAAAGTCCTTTTACAACAACTATGCACGGATATAAGGGCTTCTCAGTGAGGATAGACAATTCCAATAAGACAAAGTGGGCTGGAGGGAAATCAAGGGTCAAGTATGTTTGCCATAAAGCTGGAGTGAACAAGAAGAATAAGCCTGCAACTGATGGTCCTATCACCGAGAAAAAAGTCACAAAAAAGAGGAAGAGGGATCATATTGAAAGAACAAAATGCCCGGCACTATGGCTGTCAAGTTTACAGGGAGCTACTGGGTGGTGGACACCTTTAGGGCAGAACACAACCACGATCTGGTCCAGAAGTTCTCGCTCACCAAGTTCTTGAGATCCCACAGGGACATACCACCGGAGGAGAAGCAATTCATAAGGACTCTACACAGTTGCACAATCAAAAACCGTCCGGGCCTATCAGCTCATGTGCGAGCTGTACGGAGGCGAAACAGAATGTGCCCTACACTGTCTGCGACTGCAAGAACTTGCGTAAGAGCTATGGAGCTGAAAATGAAGGAAAGGACATGAAGAAAACATTTGAGCTATTTGATGAGATGAAGAAGCAAGACCCCGACTTCTTCTATGATTATACACTTGACAAATTTGGGAGGGTCGAACACTTGTTGGATGATGGAGAATCAGTAAGACAGTTTGCTCATTACGGCGATTGCATATCCTTCGACACTACATACTGCACGAACAAATACAACATGCCCTGTGCCCCATTTATAGGTAGATATTTGCTGCTTAATTGTTTTATGTTATAGTAAACTTTGGTATCATCTTCCATTTCTTTGTTTCTTAGATAGCAACTTTATGTTACTAGCAAGATTTTGTGTGTGTATCCTGTAGTAACTTTTGCCCTGTGGTCTTTGGCAACTTTTGTGCTTTTGGTCTGTAGCAAATTTTGTGCCCTGCATTGAAGCTGTTTGTATCTGCTTTGGTATCATCTTCCAGATTTTTTTTTTTTGTGATAGCAACTTTTGCTTCTAAAAACATTTCTAGTATCAGCTTCAATTCTTTTATGTTATGTAACCTTCTGTAGTAACTTGTACCCCTGCAGTCAGTAGCAACTTTTATGCTTTTGTCAGTAGCAACTTTTATGCTTTTGTCAGTAGCAACTTTCTGTCTTCTTTTTGTTCTTCTATTGCACCATGTGGCAGCTAGTGTGACACCTCTTTCCTACCCTTGTAACAATGCAGGGATCAATAGACATGGACAGTCTGTACAGTTTGGTTGTGGATTCTGCGGAACGAGAAGACGGAGAGCTTCGTTTGGCTATTTGAGAGGTTCAAGATTGCTTGTGGTGTGCCAGCCTACATCATAACAGATCAAGCCGCTGCGATTGCAGCTGCGATAGAGAAAGTTTTTCCTGAGGCAGTCCATAGGCTATGCAGGTGGCATATCATGGAGAATGTGAGGAAGCACATGGGTGCCTTCCTATCAGGAATAAACAGTTGGCCGATGACTTTAATGACTGCATTTCAAACAGCTTCAGCCCTGAAGAGTTTCAGAGTAAATGGCAAGCTATGATCGACACCCATGAGCAGCACGGTCATGAAGGTTTTGAAGCGCTCCATCGGATCAGGCAGGATTGGATTCCAGCATACTTCATGGACTGTTTCTTTCCGTTCCTACAAACCACAGCTTGAAGTGAGGGGTTCAATGCAGTCCTCAAGCGGTATGTGAACCCCAACAACTCACTACTGACGTTTGTTGAACAGTACATGAAGATCCAACAGTCCATCCTCGGCAGGACGAACGAGTTTGAATTCAACACACTAGTGAGAGAGCCCGACTTCCTCACAGGACATCCCATGGAGCAACAAATGATGGTCACATACACCAGGAGGCTGTTCAATGTGTTCCAAGTGGAGCTGCAATACACATCCTCCTATTTTATCCGTGAGACGGGTACACCCAATGTGTTTGACATAGTGCCGTACACAGCTTGCCCAGAACCTCTATATCACAGTAGGACATTCCGGGTGAGAGCAAACCCATCTGATGAGGAGTACGAGTGCACTTGCTGCAAATTTGCAAGAGATGGAATCCTCTGCTGCCACATATTGAAAGTGTTTGACAAGCTCGCTGTCCGCTTGGTGCCGGCAAGGTATATAAAGCAACGGTGGACAATAATACATGATGAAGATAGCGCTGAACCACAACTTGAAGCGATGCTTGAAGCTCCAGGGATGACCGATTCTGGAAAACAAGCCGTGTGTCACCACAGGGTTTGTAACTCATTTGCAAAAATTACGCGGCCCTCCGTTGCAATCGATGACGAGTATGCAGTTATTGTGAAGCACGTTGAAGCATTGCAGTCTGAGTTGCTACAGATGAGGAAGAACAAAGTGTCAAGCACAGCCTCTGAAGCTCATCAGGGTGGCACAGCTGAGGTGCGTAAGACACGGGGGAAGAAAGCTTGTAAGACGCAGCAGCCTAAGAAGCCTCAAAGAAAACCTCAGAAAACTCAGAGCAGGTCTCAAGTTCAAGTGAATGACACATCTCAAGTAGCCGAAAACCAATAAGGTTTGTAGTACTTGTAGCAATTAATATATGTATGCAAATTTTACTTGATTTGACTGAATTGTACACACAGAGACGGGACAGACTGTTGATGACATCATCGGCATGAGATTCGATCGTTCTTTTGCTAGAGGCCTTGAGGAGCAAATACTGAATTGTACGCATGAAATTATTTTGCAAGTTAGTAATGCAAAACCAGGTGTGAGACATTGTTGTTATTTTGCTAATAACATCAAATGTTTGTCACGTGTATCTAGGTGCAGACCAATGTTGTGGGAGGGAGGACACCCATGTTGAATGCAATGACAGCACGGGGGAGAATTACCTTCAAACTCAAAGTATGTGGTAGAAATCTTTCTAGCAAATTTCATTAATTGCGTAGAAAATGCAGTCAGGGTAGCATCTTGTGTCCTTTCTTTATCTGTAGTAACTTGTATGCTTTTGACAGTAGCAGCTTGTATGCTATTGACTGTAGCAACTTGTGTTCTGTTGACAGTAGTAACTTGTGTTCTTATTTCTTTGTTTTTGTTTCCAGACACTACGCCAAATGTGGAAGCTCCAACACTGTATCCTAAAGACCCACCAGTGACAAAGAAACAAGGGCGCCCAAAGGAAAGAAGATATAGAGGGCTTCAATTCCATGCAAAAAAACCAAAACCCTGTGGATTTTGTGAGTCGACGGAGCATACAACATCATCTTGTCCATCAAAGCCACAAAGGACATCCAATCTTGCTAGGTTATTTGGTATATGATTGAAATATTCATTGCATTATTGATGGAAGAATACTTTGAAATTTATAATTTGTCTGCTGATGTAATAAGGGTTGCACTATTATTTATTCAAAATATATGAAAATATATGTAACACAAGTTGCTGTATACTTTTCTGTAGCAACTTTTAATCCAACTGTTGTAGCAACTTGTGGTTAGTGCGCAAAAGTCCTTGTAGTGAGACAAAAATTGCTATGCATGACAAGCTGTTGCTACAGGGGAGAAAAAGAAGTTTTTATGTTCACAACTGTTGCTATAATAATATGTAGCAACTTTTGATGTCATTGCTGTAGCAACTTTTGATGTCATTGCTGTAGCAACTTGATGTTCACTAGATTTATATTACATTAACTTGATGTTCAATCTACTTATGGCATTAACTACACAAGCAGTATACATCCAACTGAAACTTCTTAATCAATGTAGCAACACCAACACGTGGTGAGATTAAACAGCCACACTTTGCTATATAAAATGTAGCAACTTTTGATGTCATTGCTGTAGCCACACTTCCAGATACATAAAAAGATGGGAAAAACAAAAATTATACACAGCAGCAACTAGGTATATATTTTCACAGAACCGTCATATATATAAAATAATATGCAAGTTGTTACACGACCGTTCGTGACTGGAGGTTCAAAAATCATTGTCGTTTTGTAGTTTGCACTGACCATCATCAAAAGTTCATGTCATTACATAATCATGTCATTACATAAAAACAAAAGTTCATGTCTATCTGAATGTCCTCCGCCGGCCAGGTTCATTGAGTTTATATTGCTCATTCAGTGTCTTCCAATCAATATTCCTCCAATCCACATTGTTCTGTGGGCTCGATAACCATTGATGGAGAAGGATATTTCGGAGCCTAGGGCAGTCCCAATTGGAGATACTCAGAAGAATGCGTGTTGGCCCCCAATATTCCATAGCAACAACAACGAATATTCCACAGGAATAGCTGCAAAAACCCGATATAAAACAATCATTAGGGGCAAGTTGTTACTACAGACAAAAAAAAGAGTTGCCAGAGCAGATACATGACAAGTTGTTACTCCAGTGAGACAGGAGTTGCTACAACAGTCAGGGGGCATGACAAGCTGTTATTACAGGGGGAGTTACTACAGGGGCATGACAGGCTGTTTACTACATGACAAGCTGTTACTACAGGGGAGAAAAAAGCAGGGGTAGCATGACCATGTAAATTTGTAGCAGGAAAAAATATAATTACTTCTTTATTGACGCTGCACTAGTCACATAGTGTTGTTACTACAAACTTTGCAGACCAAGTAGGACCAAGTTGGTACTACATAAGAAAAAAGTCAGGATCGACTTACTTATTGAGTTGCTTGAATCCCTCGAAGTATTTGATAGGAAAGCTCCACACATCTTTGACTTGACCGTCCTCTCGCTTTGAAGTGACCTTGTTCCAGAGGTTGACGATCTTCGCTTTTACCTTCCTTGATGTGTCTTGGAGCTTCGCATTAATTGGTTTCCTAAATGAATCAACAACATCGAATTGCTTGTCTTTAAAGTTGACAATGACAAGAAACCAATGGCCTCCTGCATGTGCATCAGTGGCCTTGCGTCTCTCCGTAATTGGCTCATAAATTGGAAGCATGATCTACAAAAAAAATTAGAATAGAAGATCGATAGAGCATAGAAGAAACAGTGAGAGCATAGAGGATTAGGGGAACAAAGAAGATCAATAAAGCATAGGAGGAACTTACATAATCAAAGTTCCTATGGTCTTCATTGAATAGGTTGAGCAGCCTCTGAGAATCCAAATATCCCTCCGCCATGATAAGTTGCTGCATCACAAGATTCCGATACTTGGTTAAAATAAACATTTTCATGTATCAGCAGCATGAATGTTGATACAAAACTGGATCGTGATACTTACAGTGTCATAAGTAGATAGAAACTTTTTCCGTTCTTGTCCTTTTGCAGTGGAGAGGACTTGAGCAGCAATCGCGATGACAAGGGACTCGAAACACCTACACGGTGCTATGCTCGTAGCAATCTCTGAAGCCGTAGCTTTAATGTTGCCATTGTCAAAGATTACAGGGCTAAAATAATCAAAAAAGATGAGTTAGAGTAGCTACTGGATAGCTGAACATAATTGCTACTGGATAGCTGACCAAAATTGCTACTGGTTAGGGACCAGAATTGCTACTGAATAGGTTAACAAAAATTGCTACTGAATAGGATAACAGAAATGCTACTGAATAGGAGAACAGAACTGCTACTGAATAGGTGAACCAATAAAGAACATGACAAGCTACTGGACAGTAGAAGGCGATACTGACCTTAGGGAAGCATCTCTTGTCCTCCAGGTGCAGACATGATTGTAAAGGTGCTCAGCTTCGCGACTAGCTATGAACTTGTTTGCTGTCGCGATATTAATATTGGGGTACATCCTACATTCCAGTGGAGTCTCTAAAGTATCATCATCTGATGTGTCGCCGTAGTGCGTTCTCTGTCGTCTTCTTTCCTCCTTCTTCTTCCTTACGACTTCATCAGCTTGCCTAACAGCCTCTGCAGCAATTGAATCAGTGAGTGAATCTCCGGACTCCTGATTGCTGACCCCCAATGACAAACTCGGTGCATTGGGGACATCCTGGAATGCTTTGGACAGTTTGATTGGAACCTGTTGAAAAACAATTTATGTCATAAGGAAAAAAAGTATGTGACAGAAAAAAAAAGTTGCTGTAGTAATGTATTTTTTTTATGCTAACCTCATCGTCTTTACTTTCTTGTCCTGCAACCTTGGAAGTGTCTTGCACATCTTTGTTAACTTTCGAAGCTGGGACCTTCCTAGATGTTTTTCTTTCCTGCTGTCGAGCCCCGATGGAGGCAACATGTGGTGTTTGCTCTGGTTCTGCAAAGCTTACTTTCTTTGCGTCTTTCTTCTTTCGTTGATATATAACATAGTCCTAGAACAATGACCCAAAAAGAATCATGCGCAACTATGATTCAAAACGCCAAACGAAACAAGTGTCAAAAAGATCAAGCAATAAAAGCTACTACTCATATATGCTGCCCCACAAAAGTTACTATTAGTGGTTCTTAAGAAGTTGCTACTGTTACAAGGTAAAAGTTGCCACTGCTACATAGCTTAAGAATAAAACTAAATAAAGCTGCTATCCGTGTTGCTTACTGCAATTGCAGCCTTGGAGCTATCTTCATGGTTCGCTTTGTCGCTTTTCACTCCATCATCTTTTTTATCTGTTGATAGCCCCTCCTGAAAAAAAAATTATAGTGCATAATTAAGAATAACAGATGTTGGTGCTGGTATATTTTACCTGCAAGTTGCTACTTACAAAAAAAATGGTGAAAGTTACAAGCACAAAAAAATCGATGACAATGTAAATACTAATTTTATCTTTTTTTCTTCTTGCTGCAAACCAACGAAACTATGATTAAAAACACCAAACGAAACAAGTATCAAAAAGAGGTGCTAATGGATCAAGCAATAAAAGCTACACTCATATATGCTGCCACACAAAGTTACTATTGGTGGTTCTTAAGAAGTTGCTACTGTTAGAAGGTAAAAGTTGCCACTGCTACATAGCTCAAGAATAGAACTAAGAAAGCTGCTATCCATGTTACTTACTGGAATTGCAGCCTTGGAGCTATCTTCATGGCTTGCTTTGTCGCTTTTCACCCCATCATCCTTTTGATCTGTAGGCAGCCCCTCCTGAAAAAAAATTATCATGCATAATTAATAAAAAATCATACCAATTTTATTTTTCTTTGCTGCAAACCAAAGTTGCTGTTGCAGCAAAAAAAGGGTCAACAAGTTACTTACATCCTTCTTTGCTGATTCAGACAATGAAGTATCAGCACCTGTTTTTTCTTTGCTGGTGTCTCCCTCCTTTTCCAAAGCATGCTTCTTTTCCAGAGCCCTTTCAGCAATCTGCTTTCGGAGTGGTTTACCAGGGTTGTGGCCACTGGATTTTGTCCTCTTATTCTTAGCACCAAATGGATCTCTTAGCCGCTTCCGTTGTTCCTTTGTCAATTCAACCTTTTCTACCTTGAGAAGCTCATTTATCCGTTCTTCGCATTGATTGTTCGGAAGAAACTCCAAGTTAGCATTTGGCAAAGTTTCCAGACCTTCAAACACATCAATCTTCGTTTTGGTCTCAAAAAATATATGCTGTTCAATCATCCTAGGCTCTTCAGGGACCACTGGTGCACGCTGCAAATCTTGCTTTAGATAACGGTTGACTTGTTCAGATAATCCTTCACTTGCAGACCCTGAAGCGCATGTGTTTTGTGAACTGGTTTCTTCCTGTGTATTCTGAATTTCATCTGAATGCGCTCCGGAGACATCTCTCTGAGTGTGACCTTCAGACTCTCCCTTGTCCCCTTGCTGTCCCCCATCTTTCTTTCCTTCATCAGGGGCTTCCTCCTCACCATTTTTGATACTGGCATTTCCCTGACTGCCATCATCATCATCATCATCTTTCTTCTTTTTATTGGTAGCATCTTTGTCACGGTCTTCCTCCTCACCATTGCCATCGTTATCCTCGTTCTCATTTTTGTCTCCAACATCATCCTTCTTCTCGTTGTCATCACTGTTTCGAGCCTTGCACTCCATACAATAGGAACATTAAGTTGCTATGAAACAGTGGTCTGCATGACCGAAGGAAAAAAAAATACTGTCTCATTTGCTGACCTTTGTTTTCGTCGGCACGAACATCATTCTTTAGTTTTCTTTCAAGCAAATGAGACAAATTTATTCTATCATCTTCATCCTCATCTTCGTGTTCTGCCCTATTGCCAGCACTAGTATGGGAATTAATGTCCCTGTTAATAAGAAACAAACACATGAATGCTTCATAATGTACAATTGTATCAGAATTGGACACAGTGAAAAAAAGCAATCTTACTTTAAAGTTGAAGAAATAATTGTATCAGTGCTTTGCTGAGACGGGTTTACCGAGTCGTCATTGTTACCTCTCTCAGGGCTTCTGTTGTCATAATTAACAAAAAAAAAATATGTAAGAGGGCAGATCAAATGAACATCACATAAGTTACTACATGATTCCAGTACCAAATTGCTACGGTTGGTTTGAAACAAATTGCTCCTTTTCTTTATCCTATTCAGTAGCATCGAAAAAATCTAAAAAAAAAGGTGCTGTGTTGGAATCACATATGAGCCGGATTTTGCATGAAATCCCAGCAATTACAACATGATTACCCATACCAAAAATTGCTACTGCTGGTTAGGGAAAAAATTGTTTTACCTTATATTTTCAGGATTGTTTTTGTCGCTATGATCCTCTTCGCCATCATCATTATCGCTCTGTCCAGAATTCTCTTTGTCATCATTGCTTATCTCATCATCTTTGCTGAGATTCCACCAAAAATATATATATATATATATATATATATAAGAAGGCAGATTAAATGAAACACATAAGTTGCTACATTATTCCGTTACAGAATTGCTACTGTTGTTAGATAGAAATTGCTACATTTTTTATCCTATTCGCTAGCATCAAAGAGATTGTTAGTCCTCTTCCCATCATCTTTTCTATCATTTTCACATGGTAAAACAGAAACAGAAAAGAGCCAGATTGCATTGAACACAAAAACTACTACATGATTACCCATACCAAAAATTGCTACTGTTGGTTAGGGAAAATTTGTTTTACCTTATACTTTCATGAATTTTTTTTGTCGCTATCATCCTCTTCGCCATCATCGTTATCGCTGTGTCCAGAATTCTCTTTATCATCATTGCTTATCTCATCATCTTTGCTGAGATTCCACCAAAAAAAATATATACATATATATAAGAAGGCAGAATAAATGAAACACATAAGTTGCTACATTATTCCATTACAAAATTGCTACTGTTGGTTAGAAAGAAATTGCTACATTTTTTATCCTATTCGCTAGCATCAAAGAGATTGTTAGTCCTCTTCCCATCATCTTTTCTATCATTTTCACATGGTAAAACAGAAACAGAAAAGAGCCAGATTGCATTGAACACAAAAACTACTACATGATTACCCATACAAAGTTGCTACTGTTGCTCGGAGAAAGTACTACACGATTACAATACCAAGTTGCTATTTGTTCAGAAAAGAAATTGTTACCGTTTGTTGTCGTTTGTTTTCTTCTTATTTCTTTCTCTCAATACAAACTGGCTTAGGCTGCCACTGTCGCTACCAGAACTATGAGGACGAGCATCCTCACTGCTCAGCGGCACATCTTCAACATGTACTCCATCGTCGGCAGCAGAAGTCCTACCATCTTCATCAGAACTGTTTTCCTCATCAGAATCATTTCCGACCTCTTCATTTCCGTCTTCAGCATCACTGTTCCCGTAGTCTTCCAATGATTTCTCATCTTCATCCTCAGTCATGTTTCGTGGATCGTGCCTGTTCTTAGACCTGCGCTCACGGTTGATTTCTCCGGTCCTGTTACAAGCATCATGCGAAGACGATGCCGCAATCAATTCTTGTTCCCGCTGATTGACCTGAGCTCGACCAACAGCAACTTCTTGGACAAAGCTTGCTGCCCCTTGGTTAATTGTAGAAATGAATTTCTGAATAGCATCACTTGCTACGTGTACAAGCTGGAAAAAAAAACAAAAGATTAAAAAATTGGATAACATCACATATTGCACATAGTGATCATTTTTTCAATTTGTGGCAGATGAAATTACTACTTCTGGTTGAAAGGAAGTTGCTACTAATGATGTCATTGTTAAAAAAAATAGAAGATAAAGTGATGAACAATTGAGAAACAAACATATAGAGACAAAAAAACAAACATGAGAAACAAAAATAAAGAGCAAAAAAACTATACCTCTGCACTTGCATCTTGTGGAGCACAAGATTGAACAATCTCATGTAAACAATCTGGTTCGATGAGTATCGCATCGGTTTGTGGAGGGTTGCCAGTAGCAAGAATGTCAATAACCAATTGGGACACGCCCACGTTGATCCTTGTGCTCAAAGAAGTAAGAGCATCAGATATAATCTGTCGAATCTGCATTTAAGGAAATGGTCAGAAAAGTAAATACATCGCTGTCTGTCGAATGTTCATTCAAAAAAATAATATGCAGCAAAGAAAAAGCTATTTCTTGGTACTGGACAAGTTGCTACTGGACAATTGTACCCTAGTTAATCAGATGCTCTTACTGCACAAAACAAAAGTTTGTAAAAAAAAAATAATGGAAATTACCTCACGGCTAGTTTGTGGCGGGACACTAGAGCTGGCAAATTCTAGCACTTTCTGTGGACCAATCAACACCTGTCTAATAGGCTGGACATTTTTCTTCAACTTCAAAACACCAAATTTCCCAGTACGCTTGTTCTTGTCCATCTTTATGACCTTATCAACGAGCTCCTTATCCCAGAAAGCGATTCTTCTTGTAGACCGATTGTTCATAGAAATTCCAGTCTTGAGGGAATCAAGGTACAATATCTGTGAGATGGAAAAACATACATGTATAATTATTTAGTGCTTAGGAAAATTACTACTCCCTCAGACCATGTATAACAGAGGAAGTACAAGATAGAGGCTTATATTCTATGAGAGCAGAAACAAGTAGATATAAAAAGTTGCTACCTAATAACTAATACAAGTTGCTACTTTAAATGATCATAGCTGTTGTTACCACTGCAATAATGAAAAACTATCACACAAAGAGAAATAAAAAGAAACAATTTGTCTTCATTATACTACAGAATAAGATTTTACAGAGATTATAAAAATTTGGACAGTAGAGTATGGGGGCCTCACCGATAGAAAAAGTAAGCATCCGGAAGCGGCCTTTCCTTTCTTCCCTTTCTTTGCACCCTTGACCACTCCCTCAACGACAAGATTTCACCAATTGAAACTTTTTATTCGCGTTAGATCATGGACTGAATGATATCCTTTCACCGTTAGCTTTTCACTAGCGTTTGGGTACAATATAGCACTTACGACGAATATGAGCCATCTTCGCAGCCAATTATCATCAACTCTATCCTTCCCCTCACCTTGAAACCAATTTAACTCATCCTTAAATGTCGGTGCTTTCTTTGACTCAGCACCAACCAGCTCATAAAACAGGTTAAATGTATCTTCATTCTTGCGCATCTTATATACCACAGGGTCAGTTCCCATAGGCAACTCAAAAATACGATTGACAGCCTCATCATCCACCTTGATGGGTCCTCTGAATGGGACCTCAAGCTCACATGTTTCAGTGTTGAAAATTGACAGAAGCCACTTCGATAGCTTCTCAGGAACATAAGGCAACTTTATTTCCAACAGCCCTCCGAAACCAAAATCTCTAATCCTTTGTTTTTGTGGTTCAGATAAGTTTTCGTTGAGTTCAATAGTTCTTTTTGCTGAGCCCCTCTTCCTTATATTCTATTAACAAACAAATATCATTAGTACCTGTTTCTACACACAAGTTTGTACTGAAAAAGTAACTACAAAAGTTGTTGTTCTACTAGGCAAGTTACTATCAAAGTTACAACACAAATTACTACAAGTTAATACACAAAATGACAACATGTTTCAGTAGCTTTTCTCAGTGTTAGTAGGCAGTAGCAACTTCATTCCTAGTATTAGTATAGTAAATTCAGTTCTAAGCTTTTGCAGTAACAGTAACAACTTAAGTCCTTGTATTAGTAGTAAATTTAGTCTAATAGTAGTAGCAACTTAAGATGTCAACCTTGTCCTAACAGTAACATGTTGCTACTACTACAAAAGTTTGTACTGAAAAAGTTAGTCTATACACAAAGTTTGTACTGAAAAAGTAACTACAAAAGTTGCTGTTGTATTAGGCAAGTTACTATCAAAGTTACAACATAAGTTACAAGTTAATACACAAAATGACTACTGAAAAAAGTGGGTACACCAGTTGATATTCTATATTGGGAAGAAATTGCTAGTATAAATAATTCTACAGTTATATTGTATTACGAGTAAATAAACATGAAAGGGGAGAAAAAAATGGATTGAGCAATAGTACCTTCTTGGTTTTCTTTGGTGATTGAAGAACTGCAACTAATTTCTCTACCCCGCTTTCCTCCTCTGCCCCGCTGTCCTCCTCTGCCGCGCTGTCCTTCTCCTCTGCATCGCTTTGCTCCTCCTCTGCCCCGCTGTCCTCCTCAGCCGCACTGTCCTTCTCCTCTGCATCGCTTTGCTCCTCCTCTGCCCAGCTTTCCTCCTCTGCCGCGCTGTCCTCCTCCTCTGCATCGCTTTGCTCCTCTGCGGCGCTTTGCTCATCCTCTGCTGTGGTTTCATCCTCCTCTGCCGCACTTTCCTCGGCAAATGTTAGTGTTTTTCTAGAAGAAGATTTCTTTTTCCCCCTCTTCTTCTCTGCAGATTTCTTCTTCCTGGTCTTTCTATCTGCAGATTTCTCCTTCTTATTCTTTTTACCTGCAGACTTCTCCTTCTTGTTGCTAGTTTTCTCCAAACGCATAGTTCTCTTCCTCTTGTGCCTGCGAGATGAGCGTTCCTCTTGAACATCCTCAAGTTCCAACTTCTTTTTTGCACGAGTGGAGACCATCTTCTTCATAAGCCTCCGTCTTTTACTAATAGGGGTTGCACACTCCTCTTCATCCTTGTTGTTATTCTTCCTTTTCCGGGTACGATGATTTGGAGCAATTTGCTCAGATACGGACATAGACCTTGTCACCGGACGATGAGGAGATTCAGATCTTGCCTTGCTGCCATCAGGTGGAACATCAGCTTTCTTCCTCTTCACCATGTTCTGAAAAAAGAGATGATGCAAAAATGTTACTTTTCAGATATTTAGAGGTTTACAATAAGTTGCTACTAGTACTTAGATATGAAATTACTACTACTAGTTTACAATAAGTTGCTACTGCTAGACCAGAAAAGAAAATTTCAGATAACAACAAAAAAGGATAGAAAATTATAAAAAAAATTAGAGGTTTAACACATCAAGCAATGATGAAGCACACAATACAAAAAATATGAAGTATGCTGCATTGAAGTAGCAACATAGCCACAAAATGTACGATATAAACAATAACTCCATACCAAATATATGAAGTATGCTAAATTGAAAATTGCTACTGCTAGAGTAAGAAAAAATGCATCTACTTATTTCATACAAAGTTACTACTACTACTTTCTTTTATTCATTCAAAGGAGCACCATGCTTTGCCACGGAACAACCATGAATTTAAATTCAACAAGATGAATTCAGTAGTTTAAAATCCAAACCCTAACCAAGTTGTGAGCCTAACCCACGCAGCAATTAACAAACCAAACCATAGTAAACTTGACTTTAATGACATGTAAAATCATGCATTATATCTTTTTATCTACAGTGGAATAAATCAGTAGCAACTTTTGCTACTAGTAGTCAATACAAAAAATGCTGCTGCTAGTGTAGGAAAAATTGCTACTAGTATCCAATACAAAGTTGCTACTACTTCCTTTATTCATTTAAAGAAGCGTATTCTCAGTTGCTACAGAGCCTGAAATACATGAACAATTTGGAGATTAAAAGAGCAAACAAAACCATACCCCATCGAAACCCTAACCAACTTGTGAGCCTAACCCTAACAGTGAAATAAATCAGTAGCAACTTTTGCTACTAGTAGTCAATACAAGAAATGCTGCTGCTAGTGTAGGAAAAATTGCTACTAGTATCCAATACAAAGTTGCTACTACTTCCTTTATTCATTTAAAGAAGCGTATTCTCAGTTGCTACAGAGCCTGAAATACATGAACAATTTGGAGATTAAAAGAGCAAAAAAACAATACCCCATCGAAACCCTAACCAACTTGTGAGCCTAACCCTAACCGAACGACGCTCAAAACATTAACCACTATGGAACGGAATCACAAAATTTGGTAGGCGCGAATGCAATTACCTAGTCAGTACCCTGGCGCTGCAGATCAATCGTCGAGGAGAGGTTGCTGCAGCCTACAGAGCACTTCGAAGCGGGAGCGGCGCGTGAGCGAAGGCGCAGAGCTTGTCGCCGCGTTCTCTTGTCGCCGGAATCGAACGCGCTGCGGAGCCCTCGCCGCGGAAAGCAGCTCCAACTTCTCGACGGGATCCCCTACGACGGCGGAGCGGGCGCGCCGAGAGGACGCCGGGGTCCGGGCGGCGCGGAGCGGACGCCGCGGCGAGGGAGGCGCGGAGAGGACGCCGGGGTCCCTGGCGGCGCCGCGGAAAGGTCGCCGGAATGTCGTCGCCGTCGCCTCTCTCACTGTCTCCCGGTGGTTGTGCGAAGGCGAAAAATTCGGACAGACGGAGAGGGAAGGAGTTGCCTAGCGAGAAGGGGAAGGAGGCGATTTTGTCGGGACTGGGGGCGCGGGCCGCGCGGCGGCTGTTTTCTCCGCTTCGTTTTGGGCCGCAGTGCACGCAGGCCAGGCCCGCGCGAGGACGGACGCGCGCTAAGGACGGAGCGCGACCGTATGCGGAATAGAGTTTCCGAAATCCAAATATCAAAATCCAAATTAAGTTCAGTTAAGAAGAATTCTAATCCAATTCAAATCCATTTGAGAAGCCTTATCATTCAATCCAGTCCAAGTCCATCCAACTATCCATAGACCAGCCAAACTCATACCTATAACACGTCGTCCGCCATGGATCGAGGTAGATCAGGATTTGATTTAGGCTTATTAATTTGCACAAAATAGCTGACCGTTGTACCGAGTCATCTCTAAAAATTTCAGTTAATTTTGGCATCAAATTAAGGTGTGAACGTGAAGTTTTAATTTTAGGGTCCGGCTCTTGACATGGATCCCACATATAGATATAGCTGTACAAATTTGCACAGAGTAGCTAACCGTCATGTTGAGTCGTCTCTAAAAATTTCGATCGATTTCAGTGAAATTTTTAGGTGTGAACGCGAAGTTTTAGTTTTAGGGTCCAACTCTTGATGTGGGTCTCATGTACAGATATTGCTACACCGATTTGCATGAAGTAGCTGGCAATCATAGTGAGTAAGTTTAAACAAATTTTAATTAATTTCAGTGAAAAAATATAGTGTGAACACGAAGTTTTTAATTTTAGGGTTCAACTTTTGACATGGATCTATGAAGCTAGAGATGATCCAATGTTAATCCAGAGGATATCCAATAGTCCATATAAAGATTGGAGCCTACATCCAAATACATCCAAAATCCAAATAAATCTAATCTACTTGAGTCCAATAAGAAAAAGTCCAAGTAAACTCTGGACATTGCAAATCCAGTCCCACGTATACTTCGGAGTATTGCTCTATCAGAAACATTTCAGATTCAATTTATCTCTGCAAACTTCTAAAACTCTTTGGGTCTAGGTTCGTGAAAGGGAGTAGCATGATTAAACTATCTAATATACCCCTAGTATAATTGTTCTATTTTTACAAAAATAATAACATCTAATATAGTTCTTGTAAAATATAAAACATGAAGACAAAATACAAAGATCAATAGAAAAATAACTGGAAAAGAAAAAGAAGAAAAGAGCAAGTTGATTTGGGCTTATGATGTATATTTTGGCCCATCCAGCCCACTACCTTTTTGGTGCATGAGTCCTTGGTGCAGCAGCTTCACGACGCAGATTCTTAGGCAGAATTAGTTGTTTTTCAGAAAAAGTGATTCTAAGTTGATTATGTGAACTGATCCTTTCAAATGAACGAAAAAACTAGGAACCGAAAAAAGTTGCTTCTTCTGAATCTACGAACTGATTCTCTGTACTGATTCTAATAATTGATCCTAGAGAATGAAAAAGAACAACTTTCAACCACACAATCACTTTCAGAGAATCCCTTAAAAAAAGGCTCTAGACATCCTAAAGTCATGACCCAAATGAACTATATATTGTCCCTTTGTCAACCTCTAGCTCTTCTTCGTTAAAGCGCACCCACGCTCGTAAACAGCAAAATGAATGCTTTCCGCCTCTGTAATTGTCGTTCCCCCTCCATCAAAACTTGAAATTGTCGTATTTTATTGCTGGAGTGGTAGTGACCTAGTTGTGATGGAGGGAGACAACATTTAGGATGCGTGACGGAGGTTACTAGCAGAGAGTGTTTCTCCCGCAGCACACCTCTTCGCGGCAGAGGCAGGACATCTTCCGAGGGCAGGAAGAGGGGGGGGGGGGTCATCTTCTTTCTTCTTCCTCCAGCCCCCTCTTGACCCCCTCTCCCCACGCCCTCTCTCCCATTGATCTCCATGGAGCTTCAGAGATTTAGTGCGGGGGGAGGGGGGGAGGGGGGGGGGGGGGGGGCTTGAGCCCCCGCAAAGATCAGCCACGGACTCTCCGAGATCGCAGAGCAGGCCAAGAGCCGTGCCGAGGTCGCTAGGTACGTCGTCTCCCTGTCTGTCTGTCGCCAATGGACGAATCGATGTTAATTAGTACCTGCACTTGGGCCTCATGGTGTATCATGAACCGCTATGGCATTGGTGTGGTGATCGAGCAGAGCAGGCCGCGGGAGCTGAGTATGCTCAAGGGGCAGGTGGAGTCGGTGGTGAAGCTCAAAGGGCTCCACATGGAAGGTGTCCAGCACCACTACACCATGTAGAATATTCATCGCAGTATCCTTCAGGCCGCAAACATGGAATATTGGAGTGTGCATCAATTTATTTAATAAATCACGCCAGACAGAATTCGAACTCGACGAGACCTCTGACTCTGATACCATATTGAGTTGCATGCACCAACCAGTTCATCCAAAAGCCTAAGCTAATAGAGAAAGATGGGCAATTCACTTATACTTTAACAATATGAGATAAGTTTCAGAATGGTAACTAAGCAACCAAGAAAGTGTTCCTTCTATGAAACACCATTTCATCTGTTTCTCTGTAGTAAGCAAAAAAGATTGTGATTCAAAAAAAAAAAAGGAAAAAAAGAAAAATCTCACCGATTCATGCGTGGATTGCTCGTTGTGGCCTTTGTTTTTCTTTTACTTTGAGGAACTGTTGTGCCCTTTGTGGGTGTGTATGAAACGGCTTCGATCCATTTTAGCAATGCAAGAACCTTAAAAAACTTAAATGTCAGACTGTCAGACGAAATTGCGGTTCAACACATTTGAGGTTTTGGCCCAAACTTGTATGTAGCTAGGCGCTAGCTACCTTTTGTGTGTCGGGCTGGGTTACTGATTCTGAATCTCTTACATAAATGTTTCAAAACTGAGGCCACAATTTTGTGACTAGCCCTCCTGGTGGTTATTAGTATTCAAAATTTGTGGCCGAAATAGTTAAACAACTCTGTAGTACAAATAACGTGGTCAGTTTATTAATTAATTTGAGCCAATTTGAAAAGAAAAGAAAATGGTTACCCCGAACTCTTACCTAGCACATTAACAGAGTCTATATATTAATATGACATTTTAATTACATTTACCCCCATTCCTATGTATAGCAGGATTTGGTGGAACCTCCCAATGACTTGCTTCGTTTACTGCGACTCTTTTTTTTTATTACAAAATTAGCGTTTCAGCCTCCTACTTAGGTGAGAACGCCAGGCAAACTGAGGGTCGTTCTCAGCTATGCCGTACGTGTGGTGCACAGCAGCAAAATAATTTTATACCACCTGGCAACCATTTCTACTTCACGGCAACGCAGATGCTCCTTTCCATCGAACACATCGTACAAGCACCGTCTTTCTTCCTTTCATACATACAAACCACTCGGCGCGCCATTGCTATATAAACACACACCAACCAAGCTTAAAACATCACCAAACAAAAGCATACCAGCAAGCAATTGACAGGCCTAATCGGATCAACCATGGCCATCCCGAAGAAGGCCTCGCTCCTCGCCATCCTCGGCCTCGCCTTCCTCTGCGGCGCCGCCCTCGCGGCTCGCGAGCTGATCGACGACGACTCGGCCATGGCGGCGAGGCACGAGCAGTGGATTGCGCAGTACGGCCGCGTGTACAAGGACGCCGCCGAGAAGGCGCGGCGGTTCGAGGTGTTCAAGGCCAACGTGAGGTTCATCGAGTCGTTCAACAATGCCGGGGCGAGCAACGGCCGCAAGTTCTGGCTCGGCGTGAACCAGTTCGCCGACCTCACCAACGACGAGTTCCGGGCGAGCAAGACGAACAAGGGATTCAAGCCCAGCACGGTGAAGGTCCCCACAGGGTTCAGGTACGAGAACGTTAGCGTCGATGATCTTCCGGCGAGCGTCGACTGGAGGACCAAGGGTGCTGTCACTCCCATCAAGGACCAAGGCCAATGTGGTATAAATAATTCACATTTTGTTCATTTTATATCGGTGGCAAATGTGCCAACACAAATGGTGACAACTTTTTTTTTGCAATGGCACGTCTACTGAACATACATATTTAATTCCATCTTTATCTTAAAAAACATAATTAATTCCATTACTGCAGGATGCTGCTGGGCGTTCTCGGCCGTGGCCGCCATGGAGGGCATCGTGAAACTCAGCACCGGCAAGCTCGTCTCCCTCTCGGAGCAAGAGCTGGTGGACTGCGACGTCCACGGCGAGGACCAGGGCTGCGAGGGCGGCCTGATGGACGACGCCTTCAAGTTCATCATCAACAACGGCGGCCTCACCACAGAATCCAGCTACCCTTACGCCGCCGCAGACGACAAGTGCAAGAGCGGGTCAAACAGCGCCGCGACCATCAAGGGGTACGAGGACGTGCCGGCCAACGACGAGGCCGCGCTCATGAAGGCCGTGGCCAGCCAGCCCGTGTCCGTGGCGGTGGACGGTGGTGACATGACATTCCAGTTCTACAAGGGCGGCGTCATGACCGGCTCGTGCGGCACTGACCTCGACCATGGGATTGCGGCCATTGGGTATGGAGTGGCCAGTGACGGCACCAAGTACTGGCTGATGAAGAACTCGTGGGGCACCACGTGGGGAGAGAATGGTTTCTTGAGGATGGAGAAGGACATTTCGGACAAGAAGGGCATGTGTGGCCTCGCCATGGAGCCTTCCTACCCAACCGAGTAAATAGGCAGGGCCTCCACATGCCCCAGTTCCAAGCAGACGGAGTAAATAAATAAATGGATCCCTCTTTCTCTTATTGTCATGTATAGTTTGTTCATATGTGTGTGATTTGTGTTACAAATTGATCTATGTACATGATGCACTTCAGTATTTGACCAAGATGACCTGGGTACACTGGATGTGTAATGAATTATTCATGACTACATTGTGCTTACGGTCTCTGGAGCTAATATTCAGCAAGGTTGAACACACAGGAGCAGCATTGTCGTATGTCCCAAGTTATTAGAACAGGAATTGGGATGGAACCAGCAAAGGCATCCGCTCAAATTTTGTTTCCAACAGACTGCAGCCTTGCAGAGTGCAGAGAGTGCAGCGGGGTAGTGACATATAGCTGATACACATTACTCAACAAACCAATCTCTTCAGGTTCAGGATTGTTCGAACTGGTTTCATATTCTTCTTCACCAAGTTCAGTGCTTCAGTAGACATAATAAGATCATCACATGTTAGTTGGCCATATCTTCAGACCCTTAGGGTCGTGGGTTCTGGAAGTTTGGTGCGAAAATTTCAGCCGTGAATTTGAATTGTGTTGAGGGAACGAAGCCTTCAACACACTTCGTCACGGGATGTCGTGATGGTCAAAGCCCTTTTGTAGTCCGCGATGCCGGATGAAGGGTTGGAGTAGGGCGAAGCCCTTTTGTATCGGTCGATGTTGTCCGTTGTGGTCGTGCGTCGAAGCCCTCAAGTCATCCGCGTTGTTGGATGGAGGGTGTTGTGCACACGTTGGAGTCGAGTCGGAATGAAAGTCATAATGGCTCCTGGCCCAAAAAACCGTCCCTATTACAGAGACTCTCCCTATATTTATAGGGGAGGGAAGAAATTGTAATTAGATATAGGTTCTTAATCAAATCCGTTACGTCTCTCTGCTGTTCACTAGTCTCCTTTCTCTCTCACACCTTCCCTTTACCCTTCGCTAAGGTCGGGAAGGCTTCGCCTTCATTGGTAAGCTTCGGCATTATTCCCAACATTAGCCCTCAACTGTTGATGTATTGAGGCAAAGCATGCATCAGAAACAATTAATATATTTGTGAAATAATGTCGTGACTTTTGCTTTCCAGATTCTTCCATGCGTCGTCGTCTTGTGGTGTCCTTTTCTTTTCGTTTTTTGATGCATGGCCTCTCTCTATATATAGCTTGCCCATGGTCCTTGCGGGTTTTACATTGATCAAAACCTTTGCTTTTTGTAATCCCTTCGGTCTTAGCTTCGCCCCGTCTTCACTTTGTTGATCCCCGATTCTTTCAAAACGGGTGACCCCTCTCTTTCATTCTTCTTTAATATGACTGGCTCACGAAGGGGTAGCGAAGAGGCCCCGAGAAAAAAAGGATAAAACTATCATGCCCTCTTCTAAGAATGAGCTGGGTCATGATGATAATGTCCCTTCGGCTTCAACGACACTTGTTGCTTCCGCTCAGGCTTTAGCGTCTGCTTCTGTTTTGGGGGCATCTTTTAAGCCATCAATTCCTTTTAAGGAGCCTAGGATGGCTTCGTTGATGAACACCCTGAGGAATAAAGGTCCCATTGTTTCTTCGAAGCCTGTTGATAGACCTCAGAAAACGGCTGGAGCTTCGGAGCTTTCCAAGGACAAGGCTTTGATTGGTGTAAGCAAGGCAAAGATCCAGGACAAGGCTTATGGTGTTTCTTCTGATGTCGAGATCCAGGACAAGGAAAGCTATGTCGCCATGTGGCCCATGTCAAGCTTTCTTCTAACTGGGTGTTGTCCAGTCTAGTAAGCCGAAGGCCCTAAGCTTGAAGGCCACGATTCAGGACAAGGCTTATGGTGTTTCTTCTGACACCGAGATCCAGGACAAGGAAGGCTATGTCACCATGTCAAGCTTTCTTCAGAAAATGATGTTTAACCAAGTCCGTGGAGGATTATAAGACGAAGGTCTCTCTTTGGATAAGCATATCAAGTCTCTGGATCTTGCTCTTTCTAAGCTTGATGGGGACAACAAAGACCTTTGAGACAAAGTTCAGTCGCTTAGGTTCGCTCTACGATCAGGTGAAGCAAACTCTTGTTTTGCTTGGTACGAAACCTGATGATCTTCCTATGGATGCTTCGGCTGACATTCATCATACTTGGCTTGCTTACAATGTCCCTTATGTTCTTGGAGCTTCTAAGAACTTTTCTACCAACACCATTCATCTTGTTGTGCAGGATCTCTTTCATTCTCTTGATGCTGATCGTAGCGACGCTATTCCTCAGGCTGTCAATGATCATTTCTCATTTGGTTCAACTGATGAGACTTCAGATCTTATGTATTCAGCTCTGGAGAAGTTCGCCAAGCATATTGACAATTCTTTTTGGAGCAGGGTTTTTGAGATTGGCCAGCAGCCTCGAAACGAGGTACAAAATGTCTTCTGAGGGCTTCGGAGTTCTTTACCTGTTTGATTCGAATTTGTAATTCTGAGTGTATCTCGCGAACATGTATTTTTTATAATTGTAAACTATTTTTTTGTGGTTTTATGTTAATTTCTTTTGCTTCGTACTAATTTGTTAGGCTTCATCTGATGTTTCTTTGAGTGAGTTTGCCACTTCGAAGCATCTTTCCAGGAGGCTTTGTCGAGGGGGGCTCCGATTGAGGTTTACAACTCTGCTTCGGACATTAACTTGACTAGTGATTCTGAACCATCTTCTCCCGGAACTCGAATTGTGCCCCCTGATTCACTACCTTCAGGTGGTTATATTGCTTTTGGAAATCGTGCAGAGTTGGGCTTCGATTCCTTCAGGAGCATCAGAATCGAGGAGGTAGGAAGTCTCGCGGGTGGAGTTCATCTTCAAGGGGTGTCGTTTCCCGGAAGAAGCATGGTTCCCGGGGTCGTTGTTCGTTTTCAAATAAAATTGAAGGATCATCAACTACTCCGATGCTCTTTCGAGAGTCGAGCAAATGAGTTCTTCTGGAGTTGTAGACCATATCTTTACGAGGCCTTATTCGCCTTCGAATGGCTATGACTTCGATGAATTCTGTGCAGTTTGTGACATGTTGATTGAGTTAGGACTCCTTGTGAAACAAGAGCCTGACGATGGTTCTCCTTGAATTTTGTATTTTGAATGTCCTGTTGAAATTTTTTGATAAAGTTTCTTGATAAGTTTTATATTGTGAAAGAGCTCTTCTTCAATATCTTATTGTGGCTTTCGTGCGATGACCTTATGTATTTTTTCTAGACTTTGAATTTTTGCATAGTTTAGATGTGTAAACTTTTCTCTTCGTATTTTTGATCCTTCGATGTCTCGAAGTTAGCTTCGCATCTTTTTACTATGCTTCTTCTTTTTCCACATCTTTTAGCTTGATGATGTTAAAATTTTGAGGAATCTAGGCTTTTTGCCTGACTTCCTTTTGAGCCTTATGTACGAGGCTTCAACTTGTTCTTGCGTCGTTCAATTTTTATGCGCGAAAATTTTGCTTTCTTTTGAGAACTAAGATAGACTTCGTTTTATCGAAGCTAAGTTAGTTTGTTTTATTTCTGTTAGGAAGAGTTTTCTGCTTTCGCGAAGCCCTTGTACCCTTTGATTCTTTTGGAACGTGAATATCGTTTCTCATGATACTCTCTTTCCGATGATTGGGGTGATATCAGTATTGTTTGATGCCAGAGCTAGTTTTTTCTAGCCTTTTTGCTCACTTCCTTTCGACCTTTTAGCTTCGTCATGAGTCTGCGCTCGAGGCTTCGAATCTTTTGAGGGTAAAAAAATAACTAAGAAGTTGAATGTTACAATCTTAGAGGGTGTCTCATTAAAAAAACCTCACACCCTTCGCAGAGCTACCCTCGTGAGGAAAAAAACACACCCTTCGCATGTATTTTTCTTGTTTACACATAAACTTTGTGTATCTTCGCGAAGAGTTCTGCTGATGACTCTTCGAAGACACGACGTGCGATGTCCATGTTGATCTTTGCGGAAATGGGGAGGCCGAATATCTTCCGAGGAGTCCTATTTGCTTGAGGTTGGTGCCGCAGGAGGTGTACATTTTTCCTTTCCTGGGTTTCCTCGTGTTCGATGGTTCTTGCTTGTAGTTGATCACTGAAGACTCTGATTATGGAGATTGGTCCAGGTATTTTCATGCAAAGATAGGCTTGATGAATGACAGCTTCGAACTTGTTGATGGATCCTCTTCTGAATATTGCATTGTACGGGTACATGATGTCGACGACATCAAAGACTTTATCCTCCGTTCTTGCATTTTGACCTTCGCCAAAAGTTACCGGCAAGGTAACCTTCCCCATTTCTTGTATTACCTTTCCAATGAAGCCTACTAGTGGGATTCCATCTAGTTGTAGCATTTCATTTTCTAGCTTCATCTTACTGAATGTTGACGCGAAGAGTATATTTGCAGAACTTCCTCCGTCGATGAGTATTCTGAGGACATCAAAGCCTTTGATGTTTGCTTTTATCTCGATGTGAAACCACCTAGTCTTTATATAAGGCGTTCCTGCTGATACATGTTGCACCCTTCGCATGTACTCCTTTCTGGCCCTCTTTGAGTCCAATTGTTGCATGGAACCTCCGCTGATTGCATGTATTGTCATCCATTGCCGTGATTGCTCGTATCTGGTGGAGGTAGTAATGCTGGTAAGCTTTGAGGTTGGGAACTATAGTAATACTAGGGAGCAGATTGCGAAGCTGCTTGTGGATATGCAACAACATGATTTACTGAATGCGAAGGTTGTTGGGGTTGTGAATTGTTGTTTTGTGACCAGTTTTCGCGATAATTGCTTGTGTGATGAATTGTTTTCCTTGCTTATTTTGCCTGCAACCAAGCTTGCTTGCTGGCTTGAATGTCCCGGCACTGTTTCGTGGTGTGTCCCTTGCCTTCTCCATGGTACTCATAATAGAGAGAACGGGAGTTGCTTCTTGAATTTTGCTCTCTATTTATGTCTTCGTGGCTTTTTTCATGGTGGCTTCGTTCCTTTCCTCTGTCATCTTCTCTTGACCTTTTTTCGTCTCTTATTTCTTCTTTGTTTTTGAGGTTGTGTACTCTTCGACTACTGTTGTCTCTTGTATTTTCTTTATTGTTGTCGTCTACCTTTGCTACCTGTTTGCCTCTTTGGCTTCCTTTGCTTTCTTTGATTTGGGTCGGAGGGGGCATGCTTGAACCCCCATCATCCTTGTCATGGCAGGTCCGCGCATCGCATCTGTCCGACAGCGCCACCATGGAAGGGGATTGGGAGTAGTGGCCGGACATGGACGGCGTGGGTGTGTTTGATTCTCAATCTCTACCTGCAAATTTTAATGTCCATATCATTTTGTAACCCGACGTACTGGTTATGTTTTCAAACTCTCTGGCAGAAATGTTTAAACAACTCTGTAGTACAAATAACTTTGCCAGTATACTAATCTGAGCCCGAATTTGGATAAAAAAGTTGCACCTCAACTCATACTTAGCAAACATGTGCATGCGTTAGCATAGTCCATATACACGTGGTCAGTTTATTAATTAATTTGAGCCAATTTGAAAAGAAAAGAAAATGGTTACCCCGAACTCTTACCTAGCACATTAACAGAGTCTATATATTAATATGACATTTTAATTACATTTACCCCCATTCCTATGTATAGCAGGATTTGGTGGAACCTCCCAATGACTTGCTTCGTTTACTGCGACTCTTTTTTTTTATTACAAAATTAGCGTTTCAGCCTCCTACTTAGGTGAGAACGCCAGGCAAACTGAGGGTCGTTCTCAGCTATGCCGTACGTGTGGTGCACAGCAGCAAAATAATTTTATACCACCTGGCAACCATTTCTACTTCACGGCAACGCAGATGCTCCTTTCCATCGAACACATCGTACAAGCACCGTCTTTCTTCCTTTCATACATACAAACCACTCGGCGCGCCATTGCTATATAAACACACACCAACCAAGCTTAAAACATCACCAAACAAAAGCATACCAGCAAGCAATTGACAGGCCTAATCGGATCAACCATGGCCATCCCGAAGAAGGCCTCGCTCCTCGCCATCCTCGGCCTCGCCTTCCTCTGCGGCGCCGCCCTCGCGGCTCGCGAGCTGATCGACGACGACTCGGCCATGGCGGCGAGGCACGAGCAGTGGATTGCGCAGTACGGCCGCGTGTACAAGGACGCCGCCGAGAAGGCGCGGCGGTTCGAGGTGTTCAAGGCCAACGTGAGGTTCATCGAGTCGTTCAACAATGCCGGGGCGAGCAACGGCCGCAAGTTCTGGCTCGGCGTGAACCAGTTCGCCGACCTCACCAACGACGAGTTCCGGGCGACCAAGACGAACAAGGGATTCAAGCCCAGCACGGTGAAGGTCCCCACAGGGTTCAGGTACGAGAACGTTAGCGTCGATGATCTTCCGGCGAGCGTCGACTGGAGGACCAAGGGTGCTGTCACTCCCATCAAGGACCAAGGCCAATGTGGTATAAATAATTCACATTTTGTTCATTTTATATCGGTGGCAAATGTGCCAACACAAATGGTGACAACTTTTTTTTTGCAATGGCACGTCTACTGAACATACATATTTAATTCCATCTTTATCTTAAAAAACATAATTAATTCCATTACTGCAGGATGCTGCTGGGCGTTCTCGGCCGTGGCCGCCATGGAGGGCATCGTGAAACTCAGCACCGGCAAGCTCGTCTCCCTCTCGGAGCAAGAGCTGGTGGACTGCGACGTCCACGGCGAGGACCAGGGCTGCGAGGGCGGCCTGATGGACGACGCCTTCAAGTTCATCATCAACAACGGCGGCCTCACCACAGAATCCAGCTACCCTTACGCCGCCGCAGACGACAAGTGCAAGAGCGGGTCAAACAGCGCCGCGACCATCAAGGGGTACGAGGACGTGCCGGCCAACGACGAGGCCGCGCTCATGAAGGCCGTGGCCAGCCAGCCCGTGTCCGTGGCGGTGGACGGTGGTGACATGACATTCCAGTTCTACAAGGGCGGCGTCATGACCGGCTCGTGCGGCACTGACCTCGACCATGGGATTGCGGCCATTGGGTATGGAGTGGCCAGTGACGGCACCAAGTACTGGCTGATGAAGAACTCGTGGGGCACCACGTGGGGAGAGAATGGTTTCTTGAGGATGGAGAAGGACATTTCGGACAAGAAGGGCATGTGTGGCCTCGCCATGGAGCCTTCCTACCCAACCGAGTAAATAGGCAGGGCCTCCACATGCCCCAGTTCCAAGCAGACGGAGTAAATAAATAAATGGATCCCTCTTTCTCTTATTGTCATGTATAGTTTGTTCATATGTGTGTGATTTGTGTTACAAATTGATCTATGTACATGATGCACTTCAGTATTTGACCAAGATGACCTGGGTACACTGGATGTGTAATGAATTATTCATGACTACATTGTGCTTACGGTCTCTGGAGCTAATATTCAGCAAGGTTGAACACACAGGAGCAGCATTGTCGTATGTCCCAAGTTATTAGAACAGGAACTGGGATGGAACCAGCAAAGGCATCAGCTCAAATTTTGTTTCCAACATACTGCAGCCTTCCAGATTGCAGAGAGTGCAGCGGGGCGGTGACAGCAAACAGACAAATTACTATTGAAGTCTTCAACACAAATCCACAACACGGAACCAATGTTAATAACTATGGTTCAAAACATAAGTAACACTCCCTCCTTTTGTTTTTGGGTGACGTTCAGACAAAAATGGTAGTTCAAATTTTGAACCAAAAGCTTTGTCGAAACATCAAGAAAAAAGATCAGAGGGAGCAGCTGATCGAAATTACTGACTAAAAACAGACACAAAATACTCAACAATAATAGAAGGGCTCCAACTAATCTCTTCAGGTTCAGGATTGTTGGAACTAGTTTCATATTCTTCTTTCATCATGTTCAGTGCTTTAGCAGACATAATAACATCATCACATGCTTGTTGGCCATATCTTCAGAGGTTTAGGGTCGTGGGTTCTGAAAGTTTGGTACGAAAATTTCAGCCTAATTTGAATTGTGGCAGTATTTTTCAGAAACTAACTAAAATCGTTATAAAAAAGCTTCCTTGTTCATGTCCCATATGTAACAAACCATAGCCAAGCTTAATTTCGGAAACTAACTAAAATCATTATAAAAAAGCTTCCTTGTTCTTGTCCACAGAGTTAATTAGTCCTTTTTAAATAGAAGTAGGTCCTCTATTTAGCATTACCTACCATCCGCAAATTAGCAGTGTCTACCTAGCCCCACCCCCCCCCCCCAAAAAAAAACCCTTCCTCTCTCTTTTTCCGGCTTTTGGGCTAACGGATCAAAAGTTAATGGCTGTTTATTGGTCAGGGTTTCAGTGACTCTACAATCCAGCTTCAAATCACTTAATGTGGGCCTATCTGTGCCGTAATCTGGCAAAAGCTGGCCTTGAGCGGATTCCTGAATATTAAAATTTTGAGGAACACATTGTGCAATCTGAGTCTAAAGCTGCCTTTTTGTTCCAACATCATATACTGAAGTATAACGGGGGCCTAAAACGACTTATCCTCCAAGATGGAAATGAGATCGAACTTTGTTAAATATTACCACATCATACTGTTTAAATTGATGAAACTGGACAAGTTGTTTGCATTTCATCATTTGTATGTCTTCAAGATTAAGAAATAGAAAGAAACAAAAACACAATTATTATAGATATATAAATCTGACTATTAGCCACAAGATGCAGGTGTCAAACCTTCGGATAAGTCACAATATTAGTATTTGTAACTGCATAAATTAGACAATGGGATGTACAGTACAAATACAATGTTCCATCCAAACTTTGGATTATGGCCCCACAATTTTCCATCTTATTTATTACCAGACATGCATCCCAGGTAGCAAACTAATCATGTATTACATGCTTAAGAATCGGATTTGTGCATAAACCTGGAAGGCTTCTGCAATCAATACAGCAGATGGCATGCCTTCGAATGAAAAATTGTTAAATCGGTGTTGTGCCAAAAGATCAAGTATACCCCCTTCGTCTTTAAGAAATTATCTTGTATTTGAAGAACTTTGCTTCTAGTATTCAGATTCACGTGAATCCAATTTATTTGATTTACTGAATGACTGAAAGTTTGGGGGACTTCATAGTCATTTGTCTAATAGCTGTCCTCGTCGGTTGTCGGCCTTCTCAAGGAATAGCGCAAGCTATTAACAAGAACCTGCACAGATAAGATTTATCAGAACAAGGGTCAAAACACCGTAATGATATGAGTTCGATGAGCATCAGGTGCCAACGAAGGAATAGCGCAAGCTATTACCTCTTGCAAAGCCTTGCTCAACGCCTTGCCCCTATAACTGACATGGAATTTTGCTTTAGCCAATAGCCCCTACAAGATCCAAAATGTCAGGATTCAGGAGAAGAATAGTTTCCTATGGAAAGCACTTGGAATAACTAGTTTCACCTCAGTGTCAAACTCCCCAGATTGCACATTGACGTTGATATCTGAGATGATCTTCACAAGATCAATCAGCAACCCTGGACGGTCTGCTGTTTCCACCACAAGTAAGCTGAAAGCAACAGTGTAGGATGTCAAATCAAAGTGATATTACAAAGTAGACAATTTCAAATAATCAAGCATTTCCATTGACAAGATATCTTCAATGGGTCAAGCAAAAAGGGAGTGTAACATCTTTAATGATTAGATATAGGCTATGTATTTGTTTCTATTAATATCCTTGAAACAATTATCTGGTTGTAGTCATCTGAGATGGTAAAATGCATAAATGAAAACTTAACCTTGGGTCAGAGATTTTCTGTACAATGACAAGCCTTATCACATGTAATAGTCCATCCTTAGTTGATTATAGTTCAATACTATATATGTATTTGGATGGTGACAACATAACGTAATTATCCGTACAAATTAAAGAACACTGCACCAGGCATGTCAGACAGTTTACCTTCTTTCAGACCCATCATCGTAAATATCTATGTGGGTTGCTATGTCCAAATCAACCTGCCAATTTAAAAGTAAACAATAGACATGTAAGGTCTACAAGTCTTCAGCACATAGAAATAGAGATGTAAATTTGATACTATACCAGGTAGCAATTTCATGGCCCTAATAGCATGTGGAAGTCCACCCAATTTTGCTCCAATAAAAAGAATATGATATAAGATATGCCCAGTCCAAGTTTTAGCATAATTAGATTTAGCAAACCGAAAGTTAGAAAACATGCAGTATACACCTTAAATTTGCTCTTTATTTCTCATAACAGGTACAAATATATGGGGTGGTTTTTGGAGATCCCCACAGATACATTGAGCTTCTAATGATTTTTTCATGTTCCTGCTCTTAAAGATTTTAAGCACTAAAAATGTGTGAGTCACTGACTCATAATGAATTTAGTCAACTACCTGTTCGGTAGGCGCTTCTGGCCCAAAAGTAGCACCCATTGCTAATTTACTGCTAGATTCCTGGTAGCAGATAAACAATACAAACGATTTGGTCAGCAAAATTTACATTAAGGAAAGCAAGCAATGAAAATTTAAAGCTGGGGGTAGTTACCGGGTGATACTGTAACATGTTATTAATAATCGTCAGACGTACCGCTTCTAACAACTCTGGGTCATCAATTTTGCGGCCAGTGGACCTGTAGAGTATTCCGGTCACTCATTCTAGGCAAGAACTGATAAATGCAGAAGGTACAATAAACAAAAATGTCATATTCTGATGAATTAAAAGATTAATTAGATAAGATATTCGTGTGTCAAGTTTTATGTATCTGATGAAATAGCTACAAAAAGGAGATTTACTTACAATTTTGTTATAGCAAACTTGTTATGCTTGCCTGAAGCATCAAGGCAGACACTAGCTTTAACGACATTGAGCCCTAAGCCCTTCAGTGCATTCATCTGAACATTGAACAAAGCACATATAGTCAGCATATTTTATGTAGATCTATAATAGGAGAAATATTAATGAGATTTTGATCACTAGTGATCAAAGTACTCTGAGAACTACATACCGTGTCAAGAAGATCACCAAGACGGTCACCCAAAGTTATTTCTACAATTGTTGCATCCGGATCTGAGTCTTGGTCTATTATAACTTTCGGGATAGGGTCTGTATCAGTGTTGCTCCCATCCTGCTAACCAAAGTATGCGTTTGAACATGCAAGTTCATCCAATGTTTTTTTTTGTAACCTACGCTATGTACCTCAACAGCCGCAGGGGAAGCAGCCCTAGGAACCCTCACAGCTGGAGAGGACAATCTAGCGAAAGAGAGGAAAATATCAGTTGTAAAAGCTGCAGAATGAATGAGAAGGATATTGGAAGAGTTCCAAACAGAAAGATTATGACTTTTCAAGCGATAAAATAAGAAAATGGCGATATGTAGTACCAACATCACTGCACTGCAGAGTCACAACTATAGCACGAACATGCAAGAGCAACTCCTTTTTCTTAGACCACAGGAGTGAAAATATGTTCAACTAGGTTGATACTCAACGTACGTTGAAAAAAACTAGCCGGTAATTGCTATGGGAGACGGTTTGAACAGAGGAATAGTCCATGAATCGGATTATGAAATTTCTTTGCTCTATTCCAACAGCGAAATGAAGGCGAAGCATCCATCAGTTATACACCGAAGAGCTCACAGGTATACAAGTGGAGTATCAGCCTGCTGAGCACACTCATGGCATCACTAATTAGGACCTCCAGATAGCTAAATGTCATCCAACGCAACCAGAATATGACCCTGAGAAGGTTTACAACTCTTTCTGGATCGCTCGACTAATAAGCAGTATATACTGCAACTCAAACAAATGAATCAACTAGACTATGTACTAATAACATTCCAAAAGCATAAGATACTCAGATTCTAAAAGCTCAAACCTTATATAAAACAACGTAAATTAACAAAAAGGCTAAGCAAAGGCTCGAAATCTAATGTAACCAATCAAGGTGAAAGGGGAATAAAAATGAACCTTGGCCAATCCCCTCACCTTAGATTAGCGGACGTCGCCGGCGCAACAGCCCGCCAGTTGACCAGACCCGCAGCCCCGCGTCTACCCAGCGCCGCCTGCGACACGCCAGCGCACAGTCGGAGCGTCCCGGCGGCGACTCTCACGGCCATTTCGGCCATCGCTCCTCCACGACACGGGCGGACGGAGATCCAATCCGGTCACGTCGTCACGAAGCCGTGGGCAAAGAAACAGTGAGCGGGTGGATGAAGAGGCGGTGCTACAAAGGCGAGGGCGATGGCGATGGGATCATGACGAGGATGTCTACGGCTGTCGCGGCGGCTCTATCCATAGGATAGGGGGGGCGGGAATGGGAGGTGGGCTGTGCTCTCCCCCCGCCTCTGCTCTCCTCTACCCTTCGCCTCACCTCACCTTCCCTGCCTCTCCCGGATATATATCTGCATATATTTCACTCTCTCGAGCACGCACTCTCTCGCTCTCTCTGATGACCCTTTTGTGAGAGAAGATCTGGAGTTTTGCAGGAATTGTGGTCCGGGGAGAGGACAGGTGCAGATAAGTTGGTTGGGATGGTTCGGTTCTTTGCTGAATCTTGGATGTCTGGTGCGGACCCTAGAAGAAAGAAATTATTTAGGAATATGTATAATTACTGTGTACTATCAAGGAATTTGGTGCTTTATATATTGATGATGTAAATATGTATCGAGAAAACTGTACACAAAAACTTGATACTGAAACAACTAAAGTCACCAGGCTTAACTCCTATGGCGAAAACCACACTGAACGCGTCACCATATTACATTTAATGCAACAAAATCATTTCCTAGCAATGATTAGGAAGAAACAAGGAGGCATAGGGAGTCCATTTTGTTTGTTGGCATCAAAATCCATAATAGAACGAACATTTTTTTTTTGATGGGAATCAAGGGGAAAAAACTGAGAGCGAGATTAAATCACTCATGTGTATGTTACTTATTTCCTTTTACTAATTGTTTAGGACATAGATTCATTTCTTCAATATATACCTTTGTCTATTACTTATTCTAAGAACAAGTTAACATTTTTTTTAGAAATGCAATCATTTGAACGGAAGATACCCCCTTCGATATTTTAAGACAAATGTTAGGATAACTTACTTGGCTCATTTTTAAGCTAAATAAATTGACCTAACATCATCAATAGAAAAAAGGATGTGGAGACTATACTTTGCTTTCCATTAAACGATAGTGTTGATGTAAGAAAAACATAGATTGGTCATGAATCTTGAAATGTTTGGATAAGCATTTGACTTTATTTAGGCGTATTGTATTCTTTTTCTTCTTTAAACCTAAAAAATTACCTTTGAAATTGCAATCCTATATTATTACCATGTCATCAGATATATTCTTCAAGCAAAAAAATATTTTACGTTTGGGGTCAAGTTTTAGACAATATGTTGATGATTATCATCTAGTAAGCGGTCATTGCGGGACTTGGCTGTGGACTCAACTGCTCAAGATCATGCGATCACTCGGTGCCATTTTCTTGGTCCTAGTGGCTATGGTTGAACTAAAAATAAGACGTTAATAGATTCATTGATGAAATTGTCATGAAAGTGATTGCTTTAATGATTCCAGTTTGGCGATAAAAGTGTATTTTATGATTTATCCATCCTCAGACGACGAGGGGTGAATGGTTGTCGGTTTCGTTCATCTACCAGACCGGTTCTCTTTTTTTTTATTAATATTTTTTATGCACCGCTAGCGCTCCATGAGACCCAAAATACCGAAAGATATGCATATTTAGAATTAAGTTTAGAATTATTTACAATTTAGAATTACACAGAAAACATACTAACACCACCACATTGCCTCTCTTTGATCCTACCATTTGATTAAGATCCAGTATGCATAATGTACAAAAAGAAAAACATGCTTGAATAGCAAGCAGAACACAATCTGGAGCTTTCTGAAAAAAGTTAATTTCACAAAACCAAAACTATTTATGCCACTAGTACACAAAATCACAAGTTTTGGTCCTAGACCCACTTGTTATCCTCTATTAGCCCTATGTACTTTTGTGTGACTGACATATGGGATCTAGTTTTGTTTTGTGCAACAAGTGCTATAAATAATTGGGGTTTTGTAAAACTGATTGCAATGTGGTTTTGTAATTTTTTTTTAAAAAAAAATAGGGGCAAACTCTGGTTTTGTAAAATTAACTCTTCTGAAAACTTCTGGAAGCATTGTACAGTACCAAAACACTCCTTCCCCCCCCCCCCCCCCCCCCCCTCTCTCCCTCTCTCTCTCTCTCACACACACGCTCAGTTTTAGAGATAATTTCTATCGTTTCTTTTTGTCCTTTAAATAGTACGAGCCTAATCTGTCAATCTGTGGCTTATATAGGACAATACTGAAGGAGGAATCATTATTGTGTTGTCGGTATATGGAGAAAATGATATGACATTATTTTCCCTCTCAAAGAAAAATACAATATTGTTTGGTACGCTGTCACACGCCGGTCCAGTCAGCTTCCGCATGGGTCCGGGTCATCAAAACGTCCTTCGTACATGCAACAAAACGACAAATCTATTATCCACTATCGTTTTCATGGTTTCGCTCCTTATAAAACCATTTATACTTGTCCTGAAATCACATGCACGTTCAAGACACCAACGATTATAGGAACTGAGAAAAATATCAGATACCGACGATTCTCAGAGCTGTCATCCTCTCAGTCCCACCTTCCCAGATCCTAAATAGTACATCTCCGTCCACAAATGTTAGCATTTGTTAACTTTTAAAGAACACGTTTGACCATTCGTCTTATTCAAAAAATTAATAAATATATTATTTATTTTATTATGAATGGTTTTATCACTAGATATATCTTAAGTATGACTTACTTGTTTTAATATTTTTCATAAATTCTTTGAATAAGACGAATTGTCAAAAGTGTGTCTAAAAGTCAACAAATGCTAACATTTGTGGACAGAGGGAGTAATTCTGTTCAGCTAACAGTGTTTGAAATGATATTTTATTTTTCAAAATATGTGTATATCGACATACATAGTGATGTTCGATTTTTCTAATCGCCAAGTATTCTACTCCGTAACTACAGAATCTGGTGCCGAAAAGGACCAACATTAGCATACATTGGTACGGCAGCAACATCACAGTCGCCAAAGGTAAGAAATGCACCATTGAGACCGTGTCATATCATGGACAACAAGCTAACTTCAGTTCAAATTCTGAACTGCAATGCACATTCTGAACTACTGAAAGCGTACACAAAAGGACATGACAAACACTCCTGTAAAGTCCAGAACGTCTATTTTGATATTTTTACAGGGATCTAAGGTAACTACACTGCCCTTTCTCATACGGTAGGGTCACATTTACGCTACATGTAAACTATGAGGTGACCAGGTTAGCCATGCCGGAGGAGATGCTCCTGCACATCACTGCATAGACAGCGCCTAGACTCTGGGCTACCGCGGCAGGACAACATTGTCCTGCGCCATACCTCAAGTGCTTATGCTAACAAAAGAGGCCTCACATGGCGTGCCTAGCAAAAACAGAAATTCGCTGGGACAGACATGTTTTACACCTCCGCCGACGCCTCTCGCTCGCCATCCAGACCACTTAGTCTCCTGCTGTTGCGTAGTCAGTAAACTTAAGGACATTTTTGACGGGTCAAACAGAAGAGAATTAACAAAACAAAAAGTATCATATCACCTTGGTTTATCCGACTTGGTGAAGTGCTTTGACATGATCGATGCCTGCAAATCCACTCTCCAAATGTAGGTTAGTCAGGAGTATAAACATACTGGAGATGGAAAACATTGGCAACAAAATCTAAGCATGGGAACTTAGACCGGAATCCATAGCACAGTTTTATCATCTACCATGTACAAGATCATAATCACACCAAAAGTGGTAATAAAAGAACCACAAACCTGCTCTTGGATTATGCTTCTAGCTTCGACCAGTTGAGCTTCAAGCTCAAGCTCACGCTCGGTAGCTTCTGAGGTCACTTCAGCACCTTTCTGAGCATCTTGGAGTTGAGTCATTCGTGCCTATGTAGTAATCAGGAATGACTTAACTAAACACATGCTACTCTTATTGAAGTAACTAGATATATGAGATCAATAATAGACAATTAACATTGGTTATTAAGCGATATTAGTCTTAGTTTGGATGTACCTTTATTGAAGCCATCTTTGTGCGCAAACTCTCTTCTATCTGATCTCTAGCCATGTGAAACGGCAAGTCAAAGACATCCTGCCAGGTGGAAGCAGAAGCAGAAAGAAATAAAATTCATTACATGACTCCAATATAGTAAAAATATATCTAAACCAATAAAAAGCAGCGTGATTTGATAAATGACAGCAAACCATGTGAATTCAAATAAAACTAACAGCAATAAAAAATATAAAGAACTTTGATCATACATACCGTCTTACCACCAAGTGGGGACTGCGGAGAACCCCCATCCTTTTTTCCATTGCCATTTACAGTAGCCTGTGATGATCCATTTGGAGCATTGAGGAACTCACGCATGTCCATCTGAAATAAAACAATTTCACTAAGGTTAACAAAGCATTCAATACTTTATAAGCAGATACATGACTGCTAACGAATCAATGTTACCCCAGTTTTTTCGCTCATAGAATAACGGCACAACAGCATTGTACAAAAAGGTAAAACTACAAGACTGCTAAATATTTTTCCAGGCTTGCCAACAAACTAAGCATAATATCAATAATATGTAATAAATACCAAAAGAACGTGAGAATTCCGCAAAACTTCCAATAGATTGATCAAACTATCACAGAATTACATAACTAAGCGACCTGATCATTGAATTACTGGTTCAGTGACAATTTTTTCACAAAAAGTACAGATTTAAGGATCCTGGCTTTCCTGTTGCACATTCAAGCAGCTGGGCTTCACTTGCAATGGGAGATAATGCCTCTAAGATACATAGATTTGCAATAATTTCAAATTAAAATTCATATCTATCAGAAAAATACCCTTAGATTTATAATTTTACATCATGCTAATCTGTTTTCTGTGATCCCACTGTAAACATACAATAGGTTGGTCAACCTTTCTATATCGAAATTTATTTGAAGATGCCAGCAACAATATGGATTTCTATCGCATATATCAATAGTCATTAACTAAAGCAGGAGTTGAATCAGTAATGCTACATTCCTATTACCTGCATTGAACGTAACATTCCCCGTAAATCAGCATTCTCTTGCATGAGTTCTTGCTTCTTCGCCTCATATGCATCAGCCTGAATGTGCATTCAATATACTAAGAACATATTCAATCAGGTATGCATCTCAAAAATGCATTACTCCTTACAATCATTTTATAGTAATCGTTGTCATTCTTTTTTCCGGTCCACGTTCCACGTTGCCGCCCCTCTTTCTGTTAAATTAAGTAACCAAATCATCAAACAAAAGCCTTTTAACAAGGTACCAGCGTGAATACCAGTCAAGATTTGTAGTAAAGATTTGTAAGCACATCACCTGCAGCAAGTTCATTATTTCCATCCCTGAACGAGATGATTCCTTTTTCTTCTCCATCAACACTTGGTTTAGCTTCTCCTGGAAAACAGAAGAGAAACACCAACCGGTTATCCCTCAGATTTCATCAACATGCTATTTTTTTTTTCTTTTTTTGAAACAGGGAGTCCCACCTCCTTTCCAAAGAAACGGTGGTCCAAATTCTTTACATCATAGTGTGACAACATAATGAGAAAGGAAAGACTAACAATGGACCAGCTCCCAACACCCCTAGGCCCTAACCGACTATCTGGATTCAACATGGCTATGCTATGTCTGTTAAAACACCATTTTTGAAAAGTAGAAACACTTGCCTGCAGTTTTATGTATTCCTTCTCCCTCTTCTTCATTTCATGTAATTGTTGGGTCCGTACTTGCTTGCAAAAGAAAGAATAGCATATCAGAACGGGTCCAGATAATCTTATCACCAAACATTGTTGCCATTCTCCATAACAAAAGGAAACAAACAAAAGTGGCCTTTCAAAGGAGAGGAGTAAATTATGGCAATCTAACCTGATTCCCTATAACCATTTTTTGAAATTCATCACGTTCCTGCTGCAACTTATCAATCTGAGCTTTCAAAGCTGCAGTATTTTTGGCCTCCTGGTAATTTAAAAGAAATTTAGAATTCCAATTTCCAATAGTGGCCAAGCATCCACAAAGGAGTTAACATACGGTTCGAGTAAGGGTGGCTAGCTCTCTATCTTTTGCTGCTAATTGAGCATCCATCCTTTCGATCTTGGCTTCTAGTCTTGAAATATCAGACTGCATACTGAACATTGTGCACCATAAGTCAGGTGAAGCATTAGCAATATATCTCATAGTGATCAGGTGAAGCAGCATTTGGTAAATTCTTCCCAATGCTGCAACCAGTTGCATCAATGTTGCAACCCTGGATGGCAGCAATGTACATGGGACGAAGACCATGATGGGCTTATGTCTTCAAGCACTCAAAAAAATGAAAAAACATACATGCAAAAAGAGGGATAACAAACTAATGTATATGTAGGCATGTAGCTCTAATACTGACATGCACGGCAAAACAACGCCCTGCAGCACATAAGCACTGTGAAGGCCGACAGACACTGAACAGTTAGTACCATGCAGGTGCAACTAATGATGACAAAGGGAACAACTCATTTAGTTGTTAGGTGCGCCAAACTAGGGAGATATTACACATTCCACACGGCCAGCACGCTGTATAGATAAATAGGAGATCCAAGCACTAAAATTACAATGGCTGTCACTCAATTGCCCCAGGGCAGAAAGTGGTACTGTCAGGAAAAGAAAAATATGTGCTAACGTGATGTCAAGGACAACAGCATTTCATAATTGTCTGTTCAAGATTCAAAGGCAGTCTTGGAAAATGTAGATCAAAATTAAAGACAGCTATAGACCTGAACAAACTCAATTCAATACAGTCCAGCCTCATCTAACTATGTCTGAGATATGGTATAGTTTTGTACTTTATACCAGAATGAAATGAATTATGGTCTAGTGTTGACTAATACATTGCTGAACAACTGTACTTGCAAGATTATTTTCGTGGGACTAATAAATTAAGGGCTAACGTATAATTACTTGGTAGAGCAAGTAACAATAGTTCACTTTATTTTCACATGACTTTCTACTTAAGGGTCTATGAAACAAAACTTTGGCAATGATTGATAACAAGCAAATCATGGATCAGGCATATTTCAGCTTTCATAATGCGGGCCTAATCTATAGAATCACTATTATTAACATGACAAATTGACGGCATCAGCAATCATAATCATGTACAAGGTCATAAAAGCAAACAAGAATGACAAAATTGTTGTCATCTGAGAGGCACACCCAGCATTCATGACTACCAACCAATACTATGCACTGTCCTGTGTCACTTATCTGAGCTACCATCCAGATCTGAAGAAGACGTCCTAACTAACACAGGCTAAGCACACTCGAAGTGTACCCTGAGGCATAAATGGAAGAAATGGTGGAGGAAAGGCTCACCGCTGCCGCAGATCATTGGTAGACTCCCTGAACTCAATGTCCCTCTGCCGCTGCTGCAGCAGGGCATAGATGCAGTTGCATGTCCTGGCGATTGAAATCTGCGAAATGGAACCATAAATTTTAAGAGAAAAAAAATACTTGAACAATTGGAAGTTTTACTTCATAGGTCGACGCGCAAATTACGACAAATGTTGCCCCATTCTACTACCAATAAGAACTCAAAATTCACAACGTGTAGAGGACATCACATTTTGAATTTTGAGGTCTGAGCTTGGTAGTAGAACAACTGAATTATAAAACAGAGGAATGACATTACATTCGACTAATTGAAAAAAAAAAAACAGGGAGCTAATTTTCTGAACAAAAACTGGGAGTGTAAGAAAATAATATTCCTAGAGTATGCTAAAAGTAAAGAGACCACAAAGCAGTTATTATCTAGCAAAACGGACAAATGTGAAATTCCAGAAAACTCAACACGTTGGCCTCGGGAATTTGCTAAAAAATAAGGCCACCTAAACCGCAGAAAAAGCTGAAACCCGCGACAATCAGAAGTAAACAAAGCAGAGCAACCGAAATGCGTAAGCGGGAGGCAAGGCAGAGGGAGAGCGGACCGGATCGGTGGCGAAGAGGTCGAGCGAGGCCGGGAATCCGAAGGTGACGAGCGTCTGGTTGAGGTACTTGGCGCAGTGCTCCAGGTTCCCCGCGTTCGCAAACGCCCCGCCTCCGCCCCCATCGGCGAGCGACGGAGGTGGCTGGAGATGCTGCGACGAGGCCTGCATTGGAACGTAACGAGGTCAGTGGGCGGCGGCGGCGAGGAGGAGCGGGCGGCGGATCTGGGGATTCTGGGCGCTAGGGCTTTACCCGGAGATCGAAGCGCGACGACATCCGGAAGAGAGCGAGACGACGGAGATCTGGTGGGGAAAACGAGGCTGATGGGTGGACGGGGACGAATTAAGAATCGGCGACGAGTGAAGCAGCGATTTGAAATGGTGGCGAGGGGAAGTTGGGGAAGAGAGAAGATGGACGAGGACGGTGTGTGGTGCAGGCCGGCAACGGTAAAGGTGGGGCCAGCGTGTCAGTGACAAAGAACAAAGAAGGGGAGAGATCTGGGACTGGGAGGGAGAGACCGCGGCCCACCGGCCATTGACAAAGTGGGCCCACGAGCACGTGACGTGAGGGATTAGAGCGTGATTGGCTAGTTATAGCTCCGTCGATTTTTTTTTATAAAAAAGTGGTATAATCTGCTATCGACATCTGGAGGTCCAGCCGATCGTCATGATAAGGTTGACTATTTAATTTACACCCTCGAAATACTATTTGACTTAGCCACTAGATTACTAATCCGTACTTATTTCTTTAGTTGGTTAAGTATCTTTTGTAAAATTGAATTATATCATTTCGTTCCAAAATTGTTGTGCAAGCAATGTAGTTTAATGATAAATAAAGATCTTATAGAAAAATAATGATCAAAATAAGATTATACAGTTCTTAGTTTCAAATATTGGACACATTAAGTGGAAAATTATCCCACAATGTAGTTTGCAAGCCCTTAGCTAAACTAGCAAACTCGTCGCAGAATCACGAAGACTAGTGTGTTTTCTACTCCATAACTCCAACTTAATATTCACAGCAAGAACATATAGTTCCACTTAAAATCAGCAACTAAACTGCCATCCAATTAAAATCCAAAATAAATGATTTTGTCAATCGCAAAAAAAAAATGATTTTTTGCTCATACATCCTACACTATGAAATACAGTAATTGAAGTACATTGTACAGCTATAATACCAGATTTTTTACAGCTATCCACATCTATTTTACAACTATTTTGTTGCTATTTTTTTCCAAACACTATCCTTACTTACGTCCAACATGATCACATGACAAAATCTTTGGCTTCCATGCGTCCCGACTAGTTCATAATATGACAATGGGTAACGGCAAGACGTCAAATACAATGTGAAAGAGGGAGCTAATTCTTGGTGAAATGGGCCATAAATGGAATTCTTTTATTTGAAAATGGATCGTATGCTGGTGACAACTTCATATTGTAGTTCTATTGGCATGATAATTTGGTGCAATTTTTTCCAGTTATTTGCTTGCAATGGCACGGTCAACAAGATATATTATCCAAAACAGATCAAACGCGGAATATATGGCTACAAGATTTGAGAGCTTGAAGAAAGATAAACTGCAAGTTATTAATCAACACCATTCATCAATATGAAAGAAAAGGAAATAAATGAAACAACACATCTCGTGAATTCGGTTCTTGTTTCATATCCGGGTTTGGATGTGCGCATATGTTTATATCCAAAGGGGAAACGTAAAGAGACATAGAAACGTTCGGCCTCATGCCCGCAGACCCCCGATTTGTTTCGCATGTGACCCCAACAAGGCACCCATGCTTATCATGTCACAAAAAGTCAAATAATTTCAAGTTCATATAACTTTTATGTTATAAAAAAACTTCTACTAGATTTCTAAATCGAACCTAGGATATAAAATGAATCTATAAGTAGTGAAAATGTATTTACTCTATATATTTGGTACAATGGCAATGATGAGTAAATAAAGTGAAATGTATGGTCATAGAAGTGATTCCTGTGCCTTCGTCCCCCCGCGCCGCCACGCCCAGTTTCCGTTTCTCCTCACGCCGACGCGGCCGCGGCTCCCTCAAGCTCGCCACCGCGCGCCGTGCCGAAATCCGTCGGCAGCAGCTCCTTCCAGCGCTCGAGCTCGCCATCACGCGCCCAGATTCGTGGAGATACCGCCGCGGCGCCGCGTGGCCACACCAAGATCTGCCTCACCGCGGGCTCCTGCCGGCACACGGGCACGCCCTCGGGTGGCGGGTGCGGGCATCGTTTCCTGCACGTGGCGGGGATTGCGGGCGCGGGCACTTGCGGATTTGTGGAGCTGAAATCCGCGGGCGATTTTATCCATTGCCATATTTACCCCCGCCCATCGGTTTCGCCGTCACAAGTCACAACGCCACCCGGACGGCCGGCGCTCCGTTTCCATCGACCCACCTACGCGCACGCACGCTATAAACCAGCCCCCACGGCGCGGCGGCGGATGCCCCCGCATGCGCCACCGTCTGCTCCTCCGCTGTGCGATGCCGCTTCCGCCGCCGCAGCCTCCTCCTACGCCCCGGACGCCGGGGGTTGCCGGCGGGCGCCTCTTCGCCTCGCTCCCGCTGCCGCCGCCTCTCCAGTCACGAAGGTACCGCCCTTTCTCTCTCTCTATCCTTCCATTAGTTCCTTTCTTTGCCTGATCTAGTAGCTGTTCGGAGGATGGCTGCTGGGAGCTGTGGAAATATCAGTTCCAGTAGGAAAAATGTTGAGGGTGTGGTAGATTCCTGGGGAGGCACGGCTGACAAGTGAGATGTTGGGTAGTAGCTAGGAAATACTTGACGCTGGTGGTAGATTTCTCTGGGGGACATGGGCGGTCGGTGCAAAATGGAGCATGCTTTTTTTTTGAGATATCGTTGGAATTTGGATTTTGCCACTCTTGTTTGATTGATGTTGGTATGCTGTTGTGATTCATGAGTAGGAGATTTCACCGAGCGTCCGAAATGTCATAGGATTTTTTTTCTCTACCTTCTTAGTTGGTGGAATGAGTACAAACTCGGCCTGAACAAGTCGACGCGATTGAGCTGGAACAACTGGCCGGTAATTGAATAAACTGTTATGGTTTGTGGATTTCGAGTTTGTTTCAGCTGCAGGAATGCACTAGTTGCTGATACGTTCTTGCTCTTGATAAGTGTGGTTCATCCAGCTTCTTGCAATGTGCTGAACTCGAATATTTTGTTTCATGAGGGGAGTTTAACTGTGCCAAATAGTTGAAGTTTAGTTTTCGAGTGGTACAGTTATTTTCTAAGCGAACTTCCCTTCGTAGAAAAACCTTGAAATTCTCGGAAGAAGCTTCTATCCTATTGTTTACCGATCCTTGTTATTTTCTGTTATGCTTTTACTGAGCTTTTGCCCCATTTCTTGATTTGCATGTGCCTTGTTTGATACATCATTACATCCCGTAACACTTGGAACATGTATCAATATTTTTAGCTTACCTTCCTAGTAAACGAGATACTAGAAACAAAATCATTTTGAATATCCCATTTTGAGCATACTATAATAATGTCTCATAGCCAAAGGACTTCTTGCTGATTGGTTAGGAGCTCCAGCGGCACCTCCTCAGGTCTCGAGTTTGATTCCCGGTGGCAGCGAATTTCGGGCTGAGGTTAAAAAAATTCCCTCGCCTCTCCCAATTCCCAAAGCATGGTTGAAAACCCAGCCCAGCTGGGCTACGGTGCTTTCCTCTGGCCCTGTCTCACCTGGGGAGCGGGTCCTGTGTAAGGGTGGGAGGGGGGTTCGGGGATTTTCTCGGCTGGTGTGAGAAGGCTTTCTTCTTCTTAACACAATACCGCGGGTGGAGGTCAATCCCCCCGGCCGAGTTTTTATAATAATGTCTCATATTTGCTATGTATTGAGCATGTATGGTACCAGACCCATGCATAACATTGGAATCTTGGGTGAGGCATATTTCTGGATCAAATTTTGATGCAAAGGTGTACGTGTCAGCTGAACTTAATTGGGTTTGCACAGCCAAATGATGCTAAAGTTATATTTGTGAGGATGCTAAAATTATAATTTTTAGGGTGCAAACCAGCAAACCCAATTGAATAGAGATGCTCTTGGTTGAAATTTTCTCCTAAATTAGGAAAATGCTGGACTTAACAGAATACACTTCATGTCCTTTATTATACTTGGGAACAGTCGATCACCCTTACTTGTAATTGTCACATTGCGCATTAAGGAAACATTGATACTAATGTATGCACTAATTTGTCAGTGAGGTGCATGTTTGGTATCTTTTGCCTGATGAGTTGAATGATGCCTCCCAACTGAAGATGTACATGGAGCTCCTTTCCCCTTCTGAAAGGAAGACTGCATTGTCAATGAATGGGGAAAAGCTGCAGAAAGGAGCTGTGCTGTCCCGTGCGTTGGTGCGGACCACACTCTCGAGATGTATGAACTCATCATCCATCTGTTGAATTTTATGTTGCATTTAATTTTCATGCCTGGTACAACCATCTAGTAAATTTAGTTATTTACTCTTGCTATTGGGGGTTCCTGTATTGTGAAATAAACTATATATGTTAGATTGATTAGTGTATTCTGGTTGGGACTAACAGAGTGTAAAAGTTTGTCCATGGTGGTGTTTTAACCTTTTGTGCAATAATTATTGGACCGTATAGTTGTAATTTTGTAAACTGGCAATTGTTCATTATTACCTGGAAAACTAGATATCTTTGGAAAGTAATAATGAATGTCGTTATGAAGGGATTGGCTGTTTCATGCATTAGATGCATGCAATTATTCTTTATACTTTGCTTCTATACAGGCAGATACCTTTCATTTGCACAATTATTTTTCTTGTATTTAAGTTATCATGGTAAAATAGTTCTGAAATTTATCATAGATAGCAGCCTTGAAATATGAGAATGAGCATTCAACCCGCCTCATGGAAGTTTTGGACATGTTTCTTATTGTAGTTTGGTAGTTTATTATGAATATGTTCTTGTTCCTTATTTCGTGATGTATAGCGCTGAACATATTTCCGTGGCATTATTGATATGTTTGCTCTAATTTGTTTGGACTAGACTAGATACAGAGTGCAAAATTGATCCAAGATCGTTTGAGTTTAAGAAAAACAAGTTTGGCAAACCTGAGGTAAGATGTTACAAATTAAGCTTTGGAATATTATCTTTTTTCTGCAGTTAGCTGTATTGAGTTTTCTTCTTTTTGCCATATTTTATCAGATATTGTGGCAATCAGATGATGTCAGGATGGAATGTCCTTTGCATTTCAATATTTCACACACATCTTGTTTGATTGCCTGTGGCATAACTATGGGTACTCCTGTATGTCCATTTTCGCTGTTGCTATCAAAGTGAGATAGAATTGTTCATAATTCTGTTGACGTGGAGCTTATTTAATCAGTGTTGCTTGTTTCTTTGCTATCTTAGATTGGCATTGACATTGAAGAGAAGAAAAGGAAGACTGCCAAGAGTATCTTGTCTCTTGCTCGGCGTTATTTCACCCCTCCTGAAGTTGACTATCTAGCTAAAATTCCAGACCCTGAAGCTCAACAAAAGGAATTCATCAAACTATGGACTCTCAAAGTTAGTGATTCTGTGCCCTACTTAATGTCTCATCTTCATGCAACTAATTGATTTTTTGATTTACCGGTTCCTTAGAACAATGAACATTGACTGGTAAATGTTTTATGTTGCAAATATATGGATTCTTAACTGAATCAGCTGCCTACTACTTGAATCGTACTATGACAAACTTCATTGTCATTTATTCAAGAAACACAAGTATTTAGTGTGATGATATTTTTGTGGTAAATTATGAACTCTTAATGTAAGCTATTGAACGAGGTTTGGATGGATCTGATTCAAGGAGATGCGAGGGTCATTTGGATGCATATGACGAATAACTCCTACATAGATAAATACATCATTTGTCAGGGACCTATAAGCTCCTCACTCTTCTCCGATCTAGTAATATATTTAAATCTTATATCTGATGCCTTGGTCACATTCCCCACATTAACCGAGACTAGCAATAATGATTTTTTGAAATGACGCTGCTTACATGAGTTATCTAATATTGTTTTCTTATATTGTAGGAAGCATATGTGAAGGCTCTTGGAAGAGGGTTTTCAGGTGCTCCATTCAACAAGTTTTCGATCATGTTGGCAGCAAAAAACGGAATTCGAATTTCTGTGGTATGCATTTTTTTTCCGTATTTTCTGTTCTTGTCATCTTCAATATGTGCCACATGTGGAGGGGCTCTCCTAAACTAAGTTATTGACACAATTTTTTCTGGGTAGCGAAAATCGCCAAATGTTTTTGTTTTTGGGCTCTCTTGAGTTTCTTCCAATAATAGGCATTGGGCAATTAGGGTAAGTTACAGGGGAGAAGTCATGAACAGCCAAGCCCCAAATTGGCACAGTGGTGAGTTTCTAGGGGGGTAGAGGTGTTTCTTTGTTCATCGTCCAGTTTGGATTGTGTGACTTCCAACATGTGAGATAGGTGGGACAGTATTGTTTAGTACTTCTATATTATTTGCATTCGGCCCTAAGGTGTGTAGTTAAGTTCTGGCATGCCATGGGTGGGGCCTAGAACGATACTGGCAAGTAAATCTATATTATTTGCATTTGACCCAAAGGGATTTAATTGTGCTTGTGCATTTATAGAATTGATTAATTTGGGACTGATCCTCATCAAATTCCAAAGATGCAACTTAACAAGGATTATTATTGTTAATTTGGAAGCACCTGATCTGATGTCTTTTCTTTTCCCACTTTCCAGGATTCCAACTCGAGCTGTGACAGTCTGTCGGAGAATTGGCAGTTTGCACTTGCAGAACTAAACAGCTCTCATTACATGGCAGCATGTATAGAGGATGACTCAAGAACTTCAGGTTTGCACTTTGCATACTAATTTTGTGGACAACATCTTTTCACCTTATTCTTTCAGTCATTCATTGCTGGTGCATGTTGCAGGTTCTGGAAATGGCCAACTGTCGCTAGGATTGAAAGTATGGAAGACTATTCCATTCGTGGAAGATACACTTGTTTCTGGAACTGAAGCTGTAAAACTCATCTGTTGAGGATCTGACTTCCTAGCTGGATCTGCTCATATGATTTCACCAGATGACAATATGATAAGATAATTTGTATTTTGGACAAATTATTCGGAGAAAATTTGAGAACTAAGTGAAGCTCGGAGTATTTGTGAAGCGCTGATTAACTGATCACTGACATGTGCACTATTGAGGACTGGGGGAATTGCAACAACATATATATCAGGTTAAGACTTCTAGTTGTTAGCTGCAACATACCACGACATCTTATTTCCAAAGGAATAAACTTTCTTTTCTAGAAGGCCAGATTTTAACTGATTAGTCTAGGATGCTAGCCTTTTCTGACAACTACTTTGGGATCTACGTCATTTTCCTGAGTTTGAGATGTGTTGGGATCTGCTTCTCCCTGCACAGTGCAGTTTCCTATTGTGCTTGAATCCTGAGTTTGTGATGTGTCTGTCATAGTTGTCCCAAGATGCATGGCTGGAACAGTATCGGTTTATTACATGCTTTCTTTTTTTTTTCTGCATTTGAATGGAAGAATACTATGCTTGTAAGGAGCTACTTCTTGCCACGGATGGAAGTGTTGAATACATAGGTGCATATAACGAGGTAGCAACAGAACTGACATATGTTCTTGTGATATCAATAGCAACAAAGGGAAATGTTGTGGATGTGTCCTCTGAAACGAAACTGGAGTATGTCGCAGTAGCAGACATGTTCTCTGCAAAATGTCTGAGTTGCTCAGTTTTAACTTTGTGAATGTAAGTAAATGAAAATAATTGCGGCAGGGAGCCGTTCTCCTCCGGAGATTACATGGTGGATGATATATGCCAGTTGTAATAGGAAATTTCATCATAATACACTAACATTGGACATAACTTAGCAATTTCTAATGTACATACAAAATGTCATTCATTTCTTCCAATTTTCATATTAAAGCACATCTAATGGTTAGAGTTGTCCAACAGATATTTCTATATTTGGATTTTGACTCATGAAAACCAAAACATTTTTTTTTCTTTATCAATTTATAGTTGCATGGCCTTTTTTTTATCAACACACAACTAGGAAAAAATGTTGCTTAATGTAGTAAAATGGTAAACTGAAAATAAATTTTGTAGGCAGCCTTTCATAAGTTATCCGTGGGCTAAGGGGCTGTTGATTTCCAAATTGTAGTTTTCGGTTTACTTTCTTTCTCCAATAATCTCCATAGAGAGCTTTTCTAATATGGTTCCTCGTATCGAATTTTCCTTACAATGGTTGGCAATAATATAATTATCATGGATAAATTGATTTACATTCTTGAGTCTAAGTTGGGAAATGAAAAAAAAAAAGGGAAGAATCCAAAAGAAAGATGAGGAAGTCCAGCACGCATAGGACATCAGCCTTCAGATAACGGAAAACAAAGGTTATGTAGTTTTGAAATTTCAGTGTAAAAGCGCGAAAAAAATCCAAATGCTAGAGGTGCTGAGACGAGGTGGCCAAGATGGTGAATGGTCAGAGTTGACGGATCGATAGATCAATCTGTGGAAACTCTAACCAGCTGATGCTGTCGTCGTTGGTCGTCCCATGGTTTTGCAGCGCGGGCAAAACAATGGGCTGGAACTGCAGTGCAGCTCATGCTCTTGCTCCGGTGGTTGGAAAGCTCGGCCGGGGGTGGTTGCATTGGCAGCTCTGACTGCTGACATGCACCGTTGTCTCTGCCTCTGCCCAGGTCTAGTAGTACGAATTGAAACTGGCGCATGGACCAGCCGAATCGTGGCAACCCTGTCGCCAAGGACTTTGATGAATGGACATGTCGTCGACATATTGCATATGGTTGGCGAGTAAGGCTGTAAATTAAGCTCGGGCTCTACGAGCTGCTCGAACTCGGTTTGTTAAAAGCTTGATTCGTGCTCGGCTCGACTAGTTTTCAAGCCAAGCTCGAGCTTATGTGGAAGCTCGCGAGCTCCAACGTGCCAAGCTCGAGCTGCTCGATTAAGCTCGTCAATACTTTTCTTCAGCATAAGCACGTTTATATCTGACTCGAACGGTGCGGCGGGAGACCAATCTTCCAGCGGACCCACACCCACGTGCTCCCTCTGCTATAGCCTACTACAGTACTACCAAAAGCTCACGGAGACCGCTCCCTCTTGCCCAAGAAAATATTAGGCTCTGTTCGTTTCTTTTAGCGCTAAATTTTAGAGGCCTCTAAATAAAGAGAACCTAGTATTAAATAAAGTTTAATGACAAATTTTTTTTACAGATGGGTATATCTTTACGAGACGAATCTAATGAGCCTAATTAATCTATGTCATGCTACAGTAATGCTACAGTAACCATCGTCTAATCATGGCGCAATTACCCTCATTAGATTCGTCTCGCGAATTATACCAGGGTTCTGTAGTTAGTTTTGTAATGAAACTTTATTTAATATAGCTTATCTAGAGTTTAGACCCCTCTAAAATTTAGACCCCTATGCACCGAACACCCCCTTAATAAAAAGGCAAAGCTACCCACCGCAATTACTACTAGTCTCCTTCGTCCCACGCTTGGGTAGCGCCGCCTGCCCGCCTCTGTTCCTGCGCGGAGAAGCTTGCATCCACCATTGCTGCTGCTGGTTCGACTTGCTGCGGCTTCGCCGTCCGTGAGAAGGGTCGAGGAGTCAAGCTGTCAGCGCCGCGAGCTCATGCCGCCAATGCCGCCGTTGCTAAAGGAGCCCGCCGTCGCTACTCGAGCCGAGCTTGTAGCATTCCACCTCAAATTATTGAGGGGTTAGCTAACCAGGATCTTAATCGGGAAATACTTGGCGAAGCAAGTATGCATAGACCACACACATAAGCATAGATAAAATAATTTGACATTAAGTTCAGTTATTACAATGGTTCCATAATTAACATAAGATTTCCATTTCGAAGTTCGATTTATTTTACATAAAAGGAGTTTGAAATTCGATTACAAACACGAGCGGAAGCGAAACACACGCCGATACATATATACAATGAAACCATGTCCGGCCCGTAGACATGATCTCACTCACCTTGCTCCTGGCGGGGAGAAGAGGGAACCCACTCAATGGACCAATCCTTGGGCGGTTCTCCCTCCCACACTACTTTACCGCAACACCCGCAGAAGTTGCAATCGGGAATACCTGCAGTAAAGTTTTAAACATCGAAACCCTGAGCAACTAATACTCAGCAAGTCTTACCCGTCAAATTGGCCATCTAAGACCGACTTCTATTATGCAGGGGGTTGACCAGGGGTTGAAATTTAATTTGCAAAAACGGCACTAATAATAGATCCTTATTTTCATATTTTAGCCAGATTAAAAGGGTTTTTGCATAAATATAAATATTAGCAACCTAACTAAACAATACATGGTTGCAATACAATTAATTGAAGTACAACATCATATAAACATCATCATGTGCACTTCTTACTACGATGTGACACAGTGAACAAGTGGTACTCAATAACCGCGAGGGACGGCGATTCGAATCGATTTACACCTGCAGGCAAAACCCGAGATACACGACGTACGCTACTCGAAAGAGTCACGCACGGCAACCGTTTACAAGGTACCATAAAGTCGAGCCGCTTAACACCTCTCCCGAGTACACGTCTCCCCACGCGATAGCCATGCCTGGTCTAACCGTGGTTCACCCGGGCACCCTCCCTTCAAACACGGTCCCAAATTCCACCATAACCATCTTCATCACCAAAAGAGAGGTGGGTTCACGTCCAACAATATAGCATCGAGCTACTAGGTTTACTAGTTCCCATTCTCCTAGCATGCATCCGGTACTGTTCAAACTTGCTCAGCGGTACCACAACGAACGGTCCTCAACCGACACAAACGGGGCTATGGCGAACAAGGCGAGCCTTGTCACCTCCACCTACACATGAACTTCCCCGTTCGGTCTCAAATTCATTGCCATCATCATGTGAGAACAGAAAGTAAATCCAACCCCAATTATCGAGCGGTCTCCATACCACTCGATTTCTACCGACAACACTACTTTATTAAGCATAGCATACTAACGAGTGGTAGAACTTAAGCTAACCAAACCCATAGGAATATCTGGAGATACATGCAACTAGGTTTTCAATCAAGTCCTATACGTAATGCACATTGCACGACTCTCAATACATGTGAAAAAGTATAAAACTTTGTAAATATGGGAGTGCACCGGGGCTTGCCTTGGGGCTGGTGGTTAGCACACTCAAGCACGTTCAGGTCAGCACCGGTCTCCTCGGCCACGATCTCCAAGTCCTCGAGTCCGGCGTCGGTTCCTAAATGAATGCAACAAGACATACAAAATCAAAGATAGTTCACGGAACTTCCTTGACAAATATGACATGATGATGTTATGATGCAAATGCAACAGGCTGGCAGGGCCATTCGCCAGGTTTTTGCAGTTTGGTCCAAAGTGATTTATACAATTACTTGGATTTAGGAATTTCCGTACGCGTAAAAGAGATCCTCTTCTAAAATTCGTTAAAAAGGGTTCTGGAAGATCAAAAATTACATTGATAATTTTATTTAGCATCTTCCTCCTAGGTACAGTAACATACCCAAAATTTGGTGCAAAAAGGTGTTGGAATAAAATTAATAAAAAGATTTTCCTAGCAACTGCAAAATGCAATTACTCCTAAAAGAAGATGCATTTCAAGACACCACTTGGTGGGACGTTCAGGGAACCTATTAGGAGTGTGCATGCCAAAATTTAGAGTTTTTGCACTTATAGATCTTTTTATAGAATTTATTTCCTGATTCTCTTCTTTGAATTTTATAAAAATAACTGAAAAGAATTCAGATGTTCATGTTGTACCACTGGATAGCTCTCACTTCAAGGATTCCAGAACACTTGAGTTTGCATTTTTACGATTTTTCTACGAATTTCTATCGAATTTAGAAGTTTGGCCAAAAATCTGAGAAAAACAAGGAAAAAGGAAAACTGACTGGCACTGTAGCAGTGCCAGTGCGCGGCGACATGGCGACGGCGAGGACGCCGTTCTGGCTAAACGACGGCGAGCCTCACGCGATGGTCAACGGCATCACGTAGAGGGCAACGAGGCGACTCCAACGCACCTAGGTGGGCACGTGCGCGCGGCCGGGAAGGTGGCCGGCGGCGAGCGGCGGCGCTACGCGTTCCGGCGAGAGGAGGCAGCGAGGGGAAAAGTTAGGGCGCGCACGAGCTTCACGGAGTGACGGAGGTGCTCACCGTAGCACGTGTGCACGTGGAGGAAGGCCGGAGATGGGACTTCGTCGGAGGGGCGGCGCGGTCCGGCGAACGACGACGGGGAAGAAGGGGATTCCGGCTACTCCACTGCGTGAATGGCGACGATGTCAGCGCGGGGGTGTGCGCAGGTGAGAGATGCATCATCCAAAGCATGGAATCGAGAAGATGCTCACCGAGATGACCGGATTTCGCGTTGAGCTCGACGGCGGTCAACCGGCAGTCATGATTGGTCTTCGCGTCGATTCTCGCTGCAGAGCGGGGGAACCCGGAGTTTGTGTTGCGCTTGAGGTTGAGGGGCTCCTAGCGCACCTTTTCTTCGTTGGGACCAAGCGCAGAGAGGGGCGGGATCGACGGCGAGCTCGAGCTCAGAGGAGGGGCGGCAATGGCGGCGATGGAGGCTCGGTGCGGGAGGGGAAAACGAGGGCGACGGCGTCGACTTGACCGAGAGAAGAGAAGGAGAAGGCGAGGACGAGGTTAGGCGCGATCGTACGGGAAGGACGGCGATCACAGTGGCCGGAATGGGCAGTGAGAGAGGAAGGCGTCGCCGGCGGCGACACATGGAGGCTACAGTGCCATTTGAGAATTTTCGAATTTCAGTGATTTTCCTCGGTTTGAACTGATTTGATTCAAATTCAATCTTCCCGAGCTCCAAAAATCACGAAAAACTCAGGTTTGGAAGATTTCAGTGAGAGGAACAACTTTGTCAATTGGCACTTTTGCTAAATCGGCCTGGATTTCCAATTAAAATTCATTCAAAGTTAAAGTTTGAAAAAGGTTCATGCATTTAATTGACCCTTTAGACTTTTGCAGAAAAATCTCCAAAAATCTCCAAAATTCTATTTTAGCCCCTGGATGCTGAGGAATTTTTCATTTGGGTCCACTTATATAGAAAATTTTAAAGTTGTAGCTCAAATGCTTGTTTGGATGAAATTTACCCAATTTGAAGTGATTTTGAATTCCTTTTCATTTCTCTATGATTTCTATTGATCATTGTCACTAATTGAGATTAGTAACTTGATTAGGGACTAAATTCGAGTGGGATGTTACAGAGCTCGAGCCTTCGCGAGTTTCTGACGAGCCGAGCTCGAGCCCGCAGACAAGCTCGATGGGATCTCAGGCTCGGCTCGGGCTCGGCTCGAAGGCCTAGCGAGCTCGAGCTTGAGGGGCCAGGCTCGCTCGAGCTCGGCTCGTTTACAGCCTTATTGCCGAGTCATCGACCGTTTTGTTTGTCAGCTCTGCATATGTTCAATGGGTTGAACTGCGCTCAATTCTTCAGTATGCGTGCTGATTTTTAAACAGTCTGATACCTGCGCTCAATTCTTCCTGACAGCTTAAAGCAGAAGTCAACGGGACGGGCAGAGCTGAAGCGTTCCGGAAAAGTTCCATGAGTTTGTACTGAATACGGGTTGTCCGTGTCTCTTTCCTTTCGCACGCATTGAACTTGAATTAGAAAAATATTACGCCCTCAAAGAAGAGCCAACTACTCCCTCCGTTCTTAAATTGATGTCGCTATTGATTTTTTTAGTTATGTTTGACCATTCGTCTTATTCAAAATATTAACTCAAATATGCAAAATTATAAGTTATGTTGCAAATTTCTTTAGTGATAAAACAAATCATAATAAAATATATGATAATTTTTAAACTTTTTTAAATAAGACGAGTGGTCAAACGTTTTAAAAAAAGTCAATGACGACATCAATTTAAGAACGGAGGTAGTATCAACTACTCCTAGTATCAACGCACTGGTTATAAGCTGAGTGCATTGCTAGAGGCAACATAAAAATAAACGGTAACGACCACGTGTGTACACCAAGACTTTTGTGACTCGTTCTGGAGTCGGAAATTCAGAAAGATCCATACTTGGCATGCTGCTTTATCGGGGACATTTCAAGTCATAAAAGGATGACTACGCTTTTGAAATTGAGTTGGCATGTGTGTGTATGCTCGCTTTCGTTGCACTCCAAACAATAAGTCAAACGCCAGCTTCCCTGAATTCCGCTTTCACCCTGTTACGTGTGTGCATCTTACCTGAAGGTTAAACTTTAACCCTATCACATAATTTTTTTTGTCATTTATGAGCATTAAATAAAGTCAAATAATACTCCTAATACCATGTTTTGGCCTTTTTGGACAGCTACTGAGCGAAGCATTGTTGCTGACTCCATCTCCGACGTACTACTAGCTGGCTTGTTGTTTCACCCGAAATTGTTGTATCTCCCGACGACCGAGTACAGACTACAGAGGGAGGCTACGCAGAAGGCTGCATCCAGCCTTGGCTTCATGTGGCAGAGCAGAGGAAACGCTCGATGACTTCAGGCCACTGACAAGTAGGCCCGCCACTCTGAATGACGTGGGCGATGACCTCCCACCGAACGTCCATGCACTGCACCCAGGAGAATCTTGATCTGAATGACGTGGGCGATGTCTCTGGCATCAGACGAAGCATCCCTTTGCTTCGCTGCGCTGTGACGTCACCCGGCCGCCGCGGCATCTGGATGAGAAGAAGGCCAATGCAAACTGCAACAGAACTCCACATCCGTGTGGCTCTGGCTTGGCTTGGCTCGGCCTTCACGCGCCGCGGGCCGTGGCTTGCGGACCAATGCAATGCAAGAGAGTGAATGAGAGATGGCGACAGCGCGTGAAGCTCCTGTCCTCTAGAATTATGACGTGGACTTGGCTTCTTGCATGTGCGTGCGTCCCGTCGATGGCGAGGTTCCGTTGCTAACGAGCGGACGACGTAGGACGTGCCTTTGTTTCTAGAAGTAGAGCGGTGATCGCACGGCCAACCGGGTGTCGTATCAGGCCATGTTGCGCCGAAATGTTAGGGGGCCGCAGTTGCTTGTTTAGTTCGGTGAACATGATTCGATTTGACTCCTCGTCGTGTCAAGTTTTGTTGAACTTGGTGGCCTCAAAGACCGACCGGGCCGTCATTGCAACTTGTTGATTCAACGTTGCAAGCTTCTTCAGGTCTACTCGTATAGTATTTCAGTGCACCAATCCGAACAAGTACATTGTTGCGTTGACGTCAATAATTAATACAGGATCTTACAAGACCTAATTTACGCGAGGCAGCGGGATTTTCAGGCGAGCGACCAGAAGAAATACGCAAGCACGCGGTTGTGATTCGGACAAATCTGGATCTCATCACATGACCGGAGTAATAAAGTATACTCTCTCTGTTCAGAAATAGATGTCATTCTAGTTTTAGGCACGGGAATTAGGAAAAATGAAAAAGATGGGTGCAGTGAAAATAAGAAAGAGAGAGATAAAAATAGAGATGTAGTGAAAAGAGAGAATATTGTATTGGAAAGAGATAAAGATGCATTGGAAAGGTAGAATGAGATGTATTGTTGAGGAGAGAGAATATATTTTATGAGTTAATGATGTGACATCTGGAGGATCTTCAGGCCAGCTGAATTTATCCGGAGAACATGACAGTGCACCGTACATGTGTCGTGTGTGCAGTGTGCTGCAGAGCTTGCCATGGCTATGATGAAACTCGGTTGGGCCACTAGTGCATCAATAAAAAGAATAGAGAAACTCTTTCTAAATTGTAAGAAAATCAACTGTACGTGGAGCAGATTCATTTCGCATGAAAACATAGCTAGAAATATCGATGAAACGTGAAAAATCAATTCATGACCAAGGTTGGCAATTTCGTTTTGACCGGAAAAACCGGACCGGACCGAGATGTCCGGTTACCGTGAAAACTGGAAAAACCGGTTGAAAACCGGATCAAAATACAAATAATAAAATTTGAACAAAAAAGTGTCGAAATTTTTGATAAACCGGTCCGGTTCACCGGTAAACCGGACGAAATTTCCGGTAAACCGGACTAGAATTCAGAAAACCGGTTTAAAGAGAAAAAATGAAAAAAAATACAAAAAATGAAACATTGAAACAAATGGAAACAAAAAATATGTTAAAAAACTAGATCAAATTGACAGCCCAATGGTGGAAATGGAACACATAGATTCGATCGTTTGGTTTGTCAAAAAAATCAAGGAAGGTTGCTAGTTTGAATTTTTCTCCTTTTTCAACCCAGAAAATTTGCGTGATTTTTTTGACCTATCAAACGATTGAATTTTTGTGTTCTTGTTCCACCATTGTGCTTAAAGTTTCATCTAGTTTTTTTAACATATTTTTGTTTCAAATTTTGTCAAATTTTCAATTTTTTTTGAATTTTGAATTCAAAAACCGGAGAACCGGGTAAACCGGACCGGACCATTTTTTCCGGTTTTCGCAGTAACCGGTCCGGTTTACCGCGGTTTTGTAAACCCTGTTCATGACTGACAAGGAATTTTTTTCTGGAAAAAATACTGTCCACGATCATTTGAACCAGCATTATGATGTTCAATAAAAAAACATGGCAAGCATTATGATGTTTAATAACAAAAAAAAAAAAACATGGCCACTCCATAAAGTTGTTCTGCTTACATTAGCTAGCTCTGGTTCAACTGCAGTAGCTTAGGTAATTCATGTCAAAGTAAGGCCCTTCTAAGAAAACAATGATCAAATTAAGGTCTCGGTAACCAATTCTTTGTACGACTTAACTACGAGCATCTGATGCATAGCTCAGGACAAAACGATTAGCCGCGTTAGTCACCAACACTCTTGTTCAGAGGTTTGGTTGTTTTTTTTTTTTGAAAGCCACATAGTGGACGATTATATTTTGAAAGCCCCGCCGCCGCCTTCCCAGCTCGCCACACGGCTTTCCGGCAGCTTACTCCGGCGGCGGTGAGGGGAAGACGAGGGGAGGAGGTGGGCGGCGGCTAGGGTTCAGGTCGCCTTCCGAGTCGCCCGTGACCGAGCGACACGGGGGCAGACAAAGACTTCCATCGCTTTGCCAGAGGTTTGGTTGTTGTGGTTAGACTTTGTTAATTTATTCAGACCGCTGTTGAAACAGTGCTAAACGCACGAATGCCAACAACCCACTGCGCCAAAAGGTCTGGTTTGTCTTGTGTTTATCAGAAGTTCTGTTCTCGCTTTATTTCAGGAGCGAATTCTTCGATGATCTATTTAGGGTGTGTTTGGTGAAAATGGCTTCAGCTTCGGCTTCACTCTGACACAACTACTGTTCAACACTGTAGCTACAGTAATAAGCCAAGAAAAGCACCAAGAACCAGCTTCCCTGGCTTACCTATTTTTCTATCAGGATGAACAGTGACCAAAATGAGCATAAGCCGGTGCAATAAGCTGTGCCAAACACACCCTTAGCTTATCTCATATTAAAGACATGCTTCATGTTGCGAAAAATAACCATTCTTGAAGCCAGCCGACCTGCCATCCAATTTGTTTTATTCTTCCCCTTTCCATGCGCACTTGTTGAGCTCATAGAAAAGTCCATAGCTACATAGCAATATTACGATGTCAGAACAAAAATTCTAACACCATAATTCAAAGATGAAAACAAACTGATAGATTCTATAAACAGATTCCAAGTCACAATGAAAAAGTTGCAACAAACATAGATTTTATAAGTATATTGTCACACACTTGAATTCACTATACCATGCCCCTGCTGGAATTCACTACAACTCAGTTCATGTGTTGGGCAGGTCAATTCCGACGTGTAATATATTAGTTTTTGACATTACAAACTGATCACAAATTTTTGAAGATTTGTCAAGTGTTTTTTTGGACATATATAGACCTCTTTCCCAACATTTTCTTGTGTCCACAAATATAGTGGTTTTTTTGGGTTTGTCCTAAGTCAAATATTTTAATTTTTTTACTCTCAATAACAACAACAACAACAACAACAACAACAACAATAATAATAATAATAATAATAATAATAATAATAATAATAATAATAATAATAAAGATTGACAATATAAGAAAGATATTACTACATTCATCATGAAAACTATCATAATATGTAAGTTTTAATTTAAAATATAGATATATTATAGACACTGTTGGTTAAAGTTTAGAAAGTTTAACTTAGTACAAACCAGAATGCACTATATTTGTAGACAAAAGGAGTAATTCATAGTTGACAAAAGTGGGTCATATATAGTGTAGTGATTGCTGAAAAATCCACAATTTGTTAGGGAGGAGCTTTTGCATACTCTTGCAATCCATCCTTTTAAAATCCAGTCTACAATTCTACACAGTGACAGGTTTCAACAATATGAGGCTCAAATAAAGAGGCTCAGAGCTGCAGGCTGCGCAAAATGAAAGACAAGTTAGAACGTAGAGTTAGCTAAGAGCTAGCTGCCAGCTCTTAGAAAGGATTGATGAAGAGTGAGATCCATATTTAAGTCTTTCATTTTTCTTAGAGACTAGCTTTTGAGGAAGGGTTAGCAACATTCTCTCTCATCCTTTTCTTTAATAAATAATTTTAAAAAATAGCTAAGAGTCCGCTTTTGAAGACGCTCTTAGGAAAGTAGATAGAGTCCTAAATTCGTGTGTGTCGTATATGTCAGCCTTCCGGTGGGACTCCACGACATTAGGGAATACTATTGTCTGACCAATTAAGTACTCTACTGTTACCAAATGTAGATAGAGTCCTAAATTCGTGTGTGTCGTATATGTCAGCCTTCCGATGGGACTCCACGACATTAGGGAATATTATTGTCTGACCAATTAAGTACTCTACTGTTACCAAATATTTCTTCCTTATCTCTTCCTCCCGGGATATTTTTAAATAAACTGATAAAGGATCTCTTGCAGAGCCCGAGCGCTATGCTTCCGCTTCCTTGAAGAGGGTCAAGTTGGTACAGAGTTGATATTTCTTTTTAGCAGGAGCAGCAGGAGACGGAGACACGAATTATACTGAAAAAAGGCATTAGAACGACCACGTGAGTACACCTATAATATATAATTGCCAAATGGAGAGATCAGTTCTGGATCAAGTCAGAAATTCAGTAACTTTCCTATCTGGGACCATTTATAGTCAATGGATGATACCGTACCGCTTCTGAAATTGATTCGTTCATGCATGCTCGTGGACACGCCTCTCTTTTGAAATTTATTTGTCCCTGGTCGTCGTCTCTCAAGAAGCTGCATGCCGTTGATTAACGCATAAAACCTGACACGATCGGTACTGCAAACTGCTGTTCGCCACATATTTTTTCTTCCCAAACGAAACATGTGTGATAACTAGTCCAAACACACCAATCAACTTGCTACGAAGATATTTGTACATAAAAAAATCGTGTGCCCAAATACAGATGAAATGCTTTCAAAAAGCGAAAGGACCTCAGTAACACTCTGTTTCGTCTTCCCGCGAGAGGGAATTTTTTAAGATTAAACGACATTCTGCTGTCAGTGGTAGACGATGTTCTTGTTGTCAACAGCGAGGCGTAAATGGTGACTTCGTCAATTTCGAGGGTTTGCCGGTTTAGTCTTCGAAGATGCTCATAGAGATAGGGTTTACGTACGTGCTTTTATAGAGACGAGTGTGCGTGCATTATGAATGTCTAAGTTGTACTGTGTAATCGCAAAAAAAAAAAAAAAATGCTCTTGAAAAGTTTGATCAGTTTGTACTGACAGCAGTTCATCCATGCATATGCATGTGTCTTTAACATACAAAAAAAGATGTCTTCAAAACGAACCACAACAAGATCAACAACATTTCTTGAAAGTTAATTATAAGTAATCGAGGATTTATGCTTTCTACTTGCTCTATCCAGAAATATAAGCATTTTTTAGTTTGATTAGATTCAAACTTTTTTTACTTTGACAATTATTAGAAAAAAAATATTAATGTTGATAATATTAAAATGATGTTACTAAATTTATCGTGAAACATATGCAACCTTTTTATTATTTACTTTATGAATATTATCCGTCAAGTGGAAAACTTTGGTTGACTAAACTCAGAAATGCTAATAGTTAGTATTTCTGTACGAAAGGAGTAGTAGTTAATTGGGAAAATCCCTTATATGCCATTGGTTAAACTTCTAATCCCGGATCTGCCATCGGTAAAACCTATATCCTTTATATGCCATTGATTTTAAAATTCTATCTCTTTCATGCCACTATTAACCATTTAATTGTGGTTTAATGAGATGTGGTACTGTAGCTACGGGATTACTGTAGCATCACATGAATAGTTGCAACATTTTGTGTGTACAAGATTTGAATAATTTTGCAACTATTCATCTATATGCAAAATTTTGTGTGTACGGGTTCCAATAACTTTAAAATAACTGCCATAAAGTTTTTATGGTTGAAGAAGTTTTTTATTTATAGTAATAAAAATCATGTAAGTTATTTTGAAGTTATCGTACACACAAAATGGTGGAAATATATTCATCCACTGCTACAGTAATCACAGCTACAGTGCCCCAGCTCACTAAACCACAATTAAATGGTTAATAGTGGCATGAAAGAGATAAAAATTTATGACCAATGGCATATAAGGGAAATAGGTTTTACCGATGGCGAATCCAGGATTAGAAGTTTAACCAATGGCATATAAGGGATTTTCCCTAGTTAATTAATGGAAACCTTTTTGGTACAAAATTTTAGTATTCTCTATAAGAAAAGCCATTTAGTGCGATAATGTAAGAAAAAAGTTCGGGCCGCGGAACAGTGGAAAATTGTTCAAAAGGATAGCTATGACCTCTTTATAAGCTGAATTTTTTTACTTTTATAGTATGAGCAGCATGTAGATGGCTCGACGAAGATATGGAAAAGACACGATTACAAGCACGTGTGTACACTAAGACTGTTGTAATTCATATGGAGTCAGAAAATTCAGAAAAGATCACATCATAGCAGGATGACCACGCTTATGAAATGAGTTGGATATATGCTCGCGAATAGTATCTCTCGCACGATGCTGCATGCAAGCCATATAAAACATGGCAGTTATCACTACTGCATGGTTGCTACGTTTTCCTTTCAAATAAAATCTTTGCAGCCCCAGGATCTGAATTTCTGCGTTTCACCTCTCACCTTCGACCTTTGCTGCCCAATCCCGAAATCTGACAGTCTCGACAAAAGTTGCTATGACTTTTTGCTGCACTGGGATTCAAACGATAATAACATTATAATATTACAAAGTACTACTTCCTCTGTCCCGTTTTATAAAGCGTTTTAAGACTTTGAATTTGTTCTATGAATTTGCTTGCTGACAACGCTGCTGCCAGGATGACTTTCCTTCGTTTGCCCGATGGCCAGGATGGTGAACCAGAGAAGGGTGCACTGCAACCATATTTTTCATTCGTTTCCTGTTACCTCCACGTGGCAGGCAAGCCATCACGGAATGAACTGAGTGGTGGACCTCACGCCCTTGATGACGTGGGTGATGACCTCCCACCCGCTAGATCGAGGTTATAACGAACAACCAGGCGTTCATGCAGACGAAGCATTACTCACTTCGCTGTGCGGTGACCGTGACAACCCGCGGCACCTGGAAGAAGGCCAATGTGATACAGAATGATGGCATGGCTTGGGGGCCAAGAGAGTGAGAGATAATCACCCTGTTCGGTAGGCTGCAGCTGCGGCTGCAGCTGCAGAAAAATAACTGCGAATACTGTAGCGGCTGCAGAAGAAATAATTGAAATACAGTAGCTGCTGCAAAGCAGCCAGGCGAACACGGTGAATGGCGACATCGAGCTAAGCAGAGCGCGGTGCTCCTGGTCCTGTCCTGTCTTCTAGAAGATTCGTGACGTGGCTAGTTTTGGTGCATGTGCGTGCGTCCACTCGCGTCCGTTGCTAACGAGCAAGCGGACGCGCGTACGTCTCTAGATGAGAGCGGCCGGTGATGAGATCGATCGGACGGCCAACGCATCAACTGTAGTATCAGGCATGTCGCGCCGAAATGTTAGTCGCGGCTACTTGTGTTATTTCGGTTAGAGCATCTCCAGCAATGGACCTCAAAATAAAACATTTATTTTTCTTTTCCAGGCCGGTATGCAAAAATGTGGGCTCAAAATCTAATTTCAACTCCAACAGTAAACTGGCATAAAACCCTATTTTGTTGAAAAAAAACGATAGGACCCACAAATAAGAGAGAGAACCCTAGGAATGGGGTTTGGAGATGAAATTTAAAAAGGCATGCAAAATGTGAGCCAAGTAGGATTCCTACTGGAGATGATTTTTTTTATTCAAAACCCTAAATAATATAATAGAGGCCTAAGTAAAAATCTTTTTATATGATTTGACTTCTCTATAGTGTCAAGATTTTACTAGTTTATTGCACTTGGTGGCCTCGACCCTCGACACCGACCCGGCCGTCGTTACAAATACCTGTTTCGAATGCAAGAATTGATTTGTTGACGCCGAGAATATTTTTGTTTCCTGCGCTGCCAATAGAGCAAAAAGGAGGAACGTGCAAGCCACACGCAAGATTTTACTAGTTTATTGCACTTGGTGGCCTCGACCCTCGACACCGACCCGGCCGTCGTTACAAATACCTATTTCGAATGCAAGAATCGATCTGTTGACGCCGAGAATATTTTTATTTCCTGCGCTGCCAATAGGGCAAAAAGGAGGAACGTGCAAGCCACACGGTGGAGATCCGGGAGAAATTTCCTGTTTTGCCCATCTCTTCAGTGGGCTTCGTTATATTGCCCACCCAACATTAGGCTTCGTTATAATGCCCGTCACTACGTTGTCTCATACGCTACAATGCCCATTTCAGATTATTTGATTTTTCGTAATGAATTTTGATTTATCAACTACTTGAGCGGACGAAACTACCCCTGGATCGCCTCTCGTTCTCACCCGACTCTCTCTGTTCTTCACCAGTGCCCGTCGTCCCCAACCCCGGTGCGGCGCGGCCAGGGGCGCCCTCCCTTGCGCAGACCGCGGGCGAGGACAATGCCGGCAGTCCCGGCGCGCCGCCCCCCAGTCGCACCCGACGAGGCCCAGCCCGGCTCGTTCCGTGCTCCCGACGTGCCGACGCGAGCCGCGCCAGTCGCCGGCAACCGTCACGGCGAGCCCGGCGGCCACACCTTGCCACCCAACTTCGCCACCCCCGTGACGCCTCCCATAGCAACGTGAACACCAGAACTCGCCTTCCCTCGCGCGTTTGTCGTCGTCGCGCCTGGATTGTGGGAGACGGGCTCGGGCGGCGGCCTGCCGCGCCCATCCACTTCCGCGATAGCGAGGCACCATGAAAGCCAAACAACCCGGCCACCATCATCGGGCAAGCGTGGATGTCGGGCTTCCAGTGGTCTTCGCTAGCAACGACCCTGGCTGGTTCGATTTGTTATGTAGCAGGTTGGATTTGATTATCTTCTTCATATTTACTTGTGTTCGGGTGACTGAAATCTTCTGTCTCGTTCAGGCGATGGCTCTGCCGTCGGATGTGTGTCAACGTTCGTGCGTTCAGATCTTATCCAATTCCCTGTTATCGGCCCCGCCTAGCTTTATTGGTTACTGGATCTGTACCCGTTAATCTTTGTTGTATCCAAAATTCGGAATCCCTCCTCCTTTCGTCTCCCCCCAGTTCATTTCGACCGCTTCACTGTAACGGATAGGGAGAGGCGGAGAGAGAGGCGGAGAGGCTGCGCCGGCGATTCGGCGGCGGCGGGATTTCTTCGCGGCGAGGATTTCTCCGTCGATTCGTTCCCGTCCACTCGCTGCTCGCGCTGACGTATTCTTCGTAGCTGGTCTCCGGGGGAGCTTCTCGTCCTAGGGTTTGGTGGAGGCTGGTCGTCGGCGAGCTTAGCGAGGTATGTGTTGGTTTCCCCCCTTCCCTTCTGGTCCCTATGTTGCTTCCTGTCTTTTTGATGTGTGCCGTAGTCGTCTCCGTGTCTTGTTCTTCTCCGACGTGGTCGATTCCGGTCACCCTATTCACGCATCTGTGGGTGTCTTTGTTCTGGCTAGTTGTCTCCGCTCGTGGTTGTGTCGCTGTGGTTGCCGTTCGTCTACCTTGCTTGGTCGTGTCCTTGTAATGGCCATGTGATGTGTTGTCCTTCGTCTGCTAGGGTTAGGTTACAGTATTGCGAATTAATGAGTATCTCATTTGGTCACAGATGTATGCTTATTTGTAATCTAGGGTTTGATTAGTTTGAGCAATAACATTAAGGTCACAGATGTATGAATATATCTGCTTCTGTATTGGTGTTGTTGAAATAGAGATTTTGCCTCATGTCTAATCTGCTTCTGTGTGTTGAAATTGAGATTTATGCAGCTGCATTGTTCTTGGTTTAATGAAATGAGCATTGCTTTATATGTTGTTAACTGAATACATAGTCAGAGCAGGCTAAGTTAACTGAACATTGTTGTTAATTTTACATTGCTTAACATTGCTTAACTGAATACTTATGTTGTTAACTGTATTGATGTTAACTGAACATTGCTTAACATTGATTTATGCAGCTGCATTGTCACTTTGTAATGGTCTACGATATCAGCAATTACTATAGTTAACTGAATGTATCAATGATTCAGAAAGAGCAGGCATAATTTGTTGTTCAGAATGAATCGTTTTAATTTGCAGTAGCAAATTATAGTAATTGTTGTTTTTATATACTGCAATTTCTATAAATGTGATATGCAATTTGTTTGTTGTTTCATTTAGGTTGTCATCATGGCTTACTCTGATGCTGAATATTCTGACAATGAATCTGTAAATGGTATTGAGGATAGTGAGTACGAGTGTGAGGCTGGCAATGTAGATGGTGCAGCAAATGTTGTTGGTAATTCAGAAGATGATATTGACGATGCCACATTGGTGAAGAGCTTTAAAATTTTGAGAAGGGTACATCTCTGTGATTTTAGTCATATTTTTTTTTTGTATTTGTTATTTACTTAAGATCGTATGCTAATAACTGCCATTTGTTCTTATGTAGATGACAAAGCAAATTGCTTCTGGCATTGGCAGGCAAGGTGTCAGTACACGTAGCACTGTTGATGTATCTAATATTGAAGCTGGTCCCAGCAAACCGATCACAGTCAAAGCGAATAGCCGGTGCAATCAATCCTATTTTAAGGATGTCATCATGGCTCTGAATGATCATCAGAAACAGGTGGTTACTGATTATGGATTTGGAGACCTGCTGCAGTTTGATGGCTGCCCTATGCCTAGGAGATTTGTGCAGTGGATAGCCGATCATATCGATGAGAAATGTCATGATATCCATGTAAATGGTGAGGTGGTTCCTCTCACTGCTTTATCTGTTCATAATGTTCTTGGAACAGCTCTAGGTGGCGATGATATTTCTGATACTGGAGAATCTGGGAAAATGGAGTTTCTGGAATTGTTTGATGCTTCAACCATCCCAACTATCAAGACATTTGGTTCAAAAATTCTGTTGAAGGAAAAAATGTCAGATGATCAGTTCTTTCGTTGTTTCATGGTTGTTGCTCTATCAACTTTTCTCTGTCCCAATTCAAGTACCTATCCTAGCCCCAAATATTTGAAGCCTCTGGTTGATCTGTCCACTATTAAACAGTGGGATTGGTCCAAATTCATTTTGGAGAGATTGCTTCTAGCAGTCAAGAAGTACATTGTTGACAAGCGCAAGACTTTAGGTGGCTGTATCTATTTTCTCGCAGTAAGTGTGTTCTTATATGCTCTATTTTTGTTTTTTAATTCAATATTCCTTTGATCAGTTGTTGTTCTACCCTGGCTTATAAGCTGTATATACTCTGTTTTGAAGCTGTTTCATTATTGTTTGTTAACTTTTAATCAATGTGCTGACATAACCTGACCACGCCATTGATTATGATTGATGTAAGCTAATTAGTTTTTGTAATTTCATCCAGGTCTTTTATTTGGATCATGTGAAATTTGGTCCAAATGTAACTATCTCAAATGCCATCCCTCGCATATCTGTTTGGAAAGGCTCAATGGTGAAAAAATACAGTTCAATTGACTGTGTGTCGAACAATGTGTTTGGAAAGCGCCCTGTAAGTTCCATTCTGTAAAAATGCTTTTGTACTACATCCTTGTATTTTGTTTTGTTACTTATGTCTATTATATTACAGATTAAAAAATTCGAAGAAACTTGTTATGCAAATGTTTCTGTCTTTGGTGATCAATACCACGTACTGAAGCGTGCTTTAGGTGAAAGGTTCGCCTACCTTCCTGAAAATGTATGTGTAGGATCCATTTTATACATGCTTTATTTTTTGTAGTTTGTTCATTGTCTGCTGTATAGTTCAATTTAACATTGCAAATTTTTTCTATTTGTAGGTTAGAAATGGTATCTGTGGCCTGTACGAATGTTTCTCCATTCAAAGATTTGCTGCTCCTGACTACAGCTCTGATCAGCTTGTTATACAAATATTCCAGTATTTGCAAGATGAAATTAGTGTTGCTGATAATGCTGAAACTGGTAATTTGAATGATGGTGCTGCTGGCAATTCAAATCAGGAAGATCCACACCATTCCATGAATAATAATGATGGAAATGAAGATGCTAATACTGAGAGACTTGATTCTGATGGTGATTACCAAGAATCTGGTGGTAATAACATTTGTTCTCAAGCCACTGTTGTTGTACCATCACAAGAGTGCTTTTGTAAGTCAAATAACTTGTTCTGTGACTTTGTAAATTTATTTTTTCTATGCAGTTCTGACCTATTTTATTTGATGTTTTGTATAAAGCTGAGGTCAAAAGTTCTGGTCAACGTAAGAGAAAGAGGAATACTAGTAGTCCTGAATCTACGGGTTCTGTTGCTTCAAGAACAAGACGCCGTCTAGCTCTTAATGCTGCTAAATCTCCTTTGAGCCGACCTTCCAATGTCAATGTTGATGTGAGTACTATTTCTAATAACCTTGTTTATAATATTTAAACATATGTAGGATATTGGCTGTATGCTTGTTCATCATGAGGTTGTATTGCCTTGTCAATATCATGTATAGCATTATTTGTTTTTTGGCTTATCAGTTTGTGATTCATTTTTTCGTTTCATATTTTAGTTTGTCTCTCAAGGAAGTAAGGAGAACCCAGTTATGGTTGATGAGAGTGTTCCTTCTCCAAAGCGTGTAGTATTGGAAAAATCAATCAAAGAGGCCTGTGATGAAGTTGCCAGGAAGCATGAGGAATATAATCGTACAAAGTTGCTTCAATCTGCTTCAGTAAATGCAGTGAGTTAATTTTCACTTTATTTTGATGTTAAATATTTTTTCTCCCTGGATTTGGTGCATTTGATAAAGCTGTTTGATAATTATGTATAGGTTTCTTCAAAAGTGCCTGTTGAAGATGTCAACGAAATTACACGGTGTGAATTCAACAAGAAAAATGTTAATGATAAGGTTGCATCTGAAGGACATAGGGTTTGCTCTGCATCTAAGCCTCCTCCTGCTGCTGGTAGTTTCAAAGTATGTATGATTCTCCTTTTTTTTTCTGTGGTCATTTTTCTAGTAGTAGAATGGATACTTCTAGCTGAATCGATATATTTTACTCAGTAGAACAGTAATGTAGAAAATGCTGAAGCTTCAAAAAATTCTTGTCCTGATCCAAAAGTTGTTTGCCATGGCAAGACTGTTGCAGCTGATTTTCATGAAAAAGGTTTGTTCCAGTTTGTCAATATCTATGCTGATCATGTGTTGGTGATTTCTATCCATTGTTTCATTTTTGTTTTTTGAAGATAAATTTACTAAGAAGGCTCCCTATTTCAATTCTCCATCTGTTCCTTCTTTTCGGTTTTTCGATGATGAAGATGATATGGGGAATTATGTTGAAAATGTCAACTTAAGACGTAAAGTCGGTTGTAGTGGTATTCCTACGCCAACCAATTCAGTTAAGTTACTATTTTCATTTCAATTAAATGATTGGTTCTATTTGTTGTTCTTTGTATTCATGAATTTTTGATATCAGGCAAGTACTTCTAGTCATCATTCAAGTGGTATTCTTCCTAAAGGTTCTAGGCTGCATGAGCATGTTTTATCCGCTTACAAATTACCTAAAGCCAATGTTGAACATAATATCAATCCAGAAGCATCTCAGAGCACAGCATCGAACAATAACTCTCATGATAAGTTTGCATTTGAGGTCAGTTTTGTTTTTGTTTATATTTTAGAATAAATAGTTTCATTTATCTGTTTCCTGTTTTTACTTCTATTCATGTTGTTAGGATTATTTAATTATGGAATGTCTTTCTAATACTGATGATGAAACAAATGAAGTTCGTGATGTTTCTGGTCCATATTCTGCACAGCCCATTGGTTTTTTAAATAACGATGGTGAATATGTTATTCTTGTAAGTTGTTTTTTGAGAGCAATCATCGTGCTGATAATTACTGGAAATATTTGTGCAAGTTGATGTGTTTGTGTAAGTTTGTACTTCTTGTTTACTGATTATTAAGAGAAATTGCAGAGCCAAGGGCTTGAAGATAACAATGATGTCACAATTACTGGAGAGAGAACCGCAAATGATAAACTTTCAGCAATGTGTCATGACTCAGATCAATATTATGATAACTCTATTGGTACTAGTGACCGACTTGCTGTCAGTGGAAGTTCTTCGGGGAACTTGGCAAATCATCGTGCTAGAAGAGTTCATGTCAGAAGCAGGTATCAAGTTTCTCACTATATGAACGAGCGTCCAAAGATTTGTCTCACTAACCGTGAGAAAGAAGTGTATGATGTTGTGTTGCAGCTGTGTAGGAGTGATCATGACAAGTATGTTATTTGTCAATATCAAGTTTGCTCCGTTTTTATTATTTGCTTAATTTCGTATATTAATGCAAAGTTTGTTTTCATATAATGAATTAGCTATTTTGTACAAGCACGTGAAAGTTACCTTTAATTCTCTTGGGAGTTCTCTTGGACCAAATGGAAAAGTGCAAACCTTTGTTGATACGAAGCACCCTCGCGAATCTTACAAGCACTTCTTCTTCACCAAAGTTAGCGTAAGTGTTTTTAGTACCTAGGTTCTAAATTAATTATTCTCAGTTGTTTGAGATGTGATGCTAGTTTATATTTATGTATATATTTATGTAGGATTATTTGCTGGAATGTTATACCAGTCCTGCAAAGGAAAAAGAACTAAGAGATTATGCAGTGAAATCATTTAATGGTGCCAATTCTGCTAGGAAATTGTACAACTCCAATCTGGTTTGTAAAATTTACATGGTCAATTTAATTTGTTCAATCACTGTGTCTTATTTTGATTATTTTACTTGAACTATTCTGTCTATTATTGCAGCTATATTTCCCAATATTCTACAGAAATCATTGGTTACTCATTGTTGTTGAGCTGAAGAATAGATGCTACCTTTATCTTGAGCCTGATTGTGCTAACTATGGTCCTGATTCTGCTTATCATAGGCAAATGAAGGAAACATTTGTGGGTGATATTAACTTTCTGTTTTGAGAATATAGTATACTGTTGTTATTTTTGTTAACTTTTTGATATTTATTTTTGTGTTGTAGGCAAAAAATTTCTTTGCAATCTGGGAACAAACGGTTCAACTGGACTGTGGCATACCCCTTTTAAAGGGTCCATATTTTGTTGATGTTCCTCAGCAATTAAATGAGTATGTCTTGCTATATTCAATTTGTACTAAATTTTGAAGTCTTGTGTCAGTTTTCTATATGATTTGTTTATCTTATTTTATTAGAAACGATGGTGGAGTCTTCATTTTGAAGTTGCTGGAAGTGTTTGAGCCAAATGTGAATCTTCATCAGAAGTTCACTCAAGTTGATATCCGCAACATCAGGAAGAAGTTTGTCAATGAGATGATTTTCGCACCGAAGAATGAAATGGTTGACTCAGTCGAATTGGTGAAGACCTATAAACCTGAGGTCTGTACAATATAGTTAGCTTTTTATATTTTTCATTACTTGACTTTTTTCTCATAATTTGATTTACTTTTTTTGTAGGTGTATGCAAAGTACTTTGCGAAGTAGGCTGCTTGGTAGTTTCTTCAGATCTTAATTTCGTGGCAAAGCTGTAATGGTGCGAGAGTGTGTGAGTGGTCTGTTTTGTAACTATGTGATGGGTGGATAACTTTGCATCGTTGTAGCTATATATCCGGTGCATGGATCGTTCTCGAACAATTTCTGTTGTGGATATCGCAGTAACAAATATCTAAATATCGATACGATCTATTGCTTCAATCGTATCACTTTGCACTATATGTTTGATTGTCAAGCTTACGTTGTAGTAGTTTTAATTCTTTCACTGCAGGAGGCACGGCAGCTTGTAAAGGCCACGACGTCATGGAACTGAAGTGAGTAAACGAGCAGTTATCTATTTCATAGTAATTTTTGTCATCATCTATACTAGTAGTTGCTACACTAGTATGGTAGCTGCTATGCAAATTTTATCAGTAAACTTGTATCATTGAAAACGCTTGCAAAATTAATTGTCTATAACTCTGAACATGGTAAGGAGAAATAGCAAGAGTAATTTAGTTACATCCATATGAATTCGAAATATGCATTCTTGCAGTTACAATGTCATATTAATGCTATGAATTTTCCTTCTGTTGTATATATTGATGTTGACGGCTTCTTCAGTCTATGTCTTGTATATTGTCTTTGCCTTTGTTTCCCTTGTCTTTTGAGATTGTCTTTCGCTGTCTTTTGGCAGCAGGCTTCTTCTTGATACTTTTGCTGCTTCCATGGATGTCATCTGAAAAGAATAGATGTGTGTTAGCTTTTATCTGTCCTTGTCTCATTTGAAATAAGAGAGTACAAGAGTTACCGTTATTACTTGTTTTTGCTTTCTTTTTTCTTGGTTTCGCTGGTACGTGAGGCAAATGTAGATTAGGACACCTCTGAATGTTATGATCATCTTGACGGCAATGAGTACAAAGATTCCTTTGTTTTGTCCTCTTTTCTTCCACTGTACCAATCTTTCTTTTAGGTTTTGGTTGTCTTCCCTTCTTGGTTGCGAAATCAGGATTCTGAATTGGATTTGCCTGGGATTCTTGAGCTGAGTTGTCAGGTAGATCTGTGACTTCGTGTTCATCATTCATTTCTGCTAACTTCCTGTCTATGTTATCAGCTTCATCTAACAGAAATTTGAATTTGTCTCCTGTTTTTGAGCCATCAGATGATATTCCACAGAATCTTGTGCACAGAATGTTATATCTCAGTTGGCTGCTTGTGCCAACTTCAATCTCTGGTATGAAACTCTTCTGGCTCTCTTGCTTTTTACCTTTCATTCTGCATCTATTTAGAAAATACTTTTCATCCAATTGAAATATGTTTAGGATTTGCAGGACTCTTAAAATGTGAGAGCACAATATTCCATCCTTTTGGAACTTGCAGCAGATGCAGAAGTACAATGCTTGTGGCATGTCCAAAGTGACAATGTACTTTCTTGTCCTAAATTCATTTTCTCTGTGGTTTGGTGCTTTGTAGACTGCGTATCTCTTTTTTGATTCTATCTCTTCACATATATATTTTGTAGCAAACTTTATTTCCTGCTGAAACTTGAAAAATATCTTCCTTGTGAGCAGTTTTGCGGCTTGCACTTCAAATTCATAGCATGAAAATAGCTCAGGCATAGTTCTCCTTGAATTGAATTCTTTAGTTCTCTGATTTTTCTGAGTTGTGTCAGAAATCCTTTTGTACTCGTGCATGAATCTCATGAGGCTGTATGTTGGTCCAACATCAAGCTTAAACAGTGAGTTTGTACCTTCGCTCCTAGCAGTAGAGATGAAAAATGGATAGAACTTGCTTTTGAAATATACCGGTGCAAAGTTTTTCCTTATCTTCCAGACTTCCTTGAGATAGTTGAACCCTTTGATGTCATACTTTTTAGGCAACTCCAGAAACAGTCTGTCAAACTCTTTTTCTGTTAAGCTGTGTCTTAGAATGTCAAACAAATCATCGTAGAGATCTTTGTTATCTTTCATGGCAAATGTGCGTCCACCTCTTTCTTTAACTTTCTTGACAATATGGAAGTAACAGTTGCGATGATTTGTGTTTGGGAAGATATTCTTTATCGCTGTCCTCATTGCTTGATCTTGATCTGTGATAATTAATATTGGATGTTTCCCTCCCATGCATTCCAAGAACTTTGTAAATAGCCACTGAAATGTAACTCTTGGTAATACCTCCTGTTGTCTCCACTTGCCCAAAAAATGTTCTGCACTTTGAACTTGCCGTCAGTATCAAATGTGAAATAGAACATTGGGTCTTCAGCTTGCATTTTTGAGAACCATTGCGATACTTGTGTCATGTCATTATCTGAATTTTCTTGTCTGATCCTGGTTTTCATATTACTGACATGCTTCTTGTTGTAAGGTGTTGTTCCACCTCTGATGTACGATAGTATTGCCATGATTTTTCTGTCTTCTATGTTGACTTCGCTGAATGTTCTTATCAGCTTGCTTTCCATATATGTCATTTTTGACTGAGAGAAGAGGCAGCTCATTTGGTCTCTGGCTGCAAGAGGATGATTGTGTTCAAGATTTATTCTTGTGACTGTCCACTTGTTTCCAATGAGCGTAATTATCATTTCAGCTGGGCATTGTGTATGAACAATGGCACTTGTCTTCCTTTTCGCTGTTTCAGGATTTGGTGTTGGTGGGGTTGCAACTGTTTTCCTCCCCTTGTTCAATGTTTGTACACCTGACCCTTCACTAGTTTCTTTTTGTGGACCTTTCCTTCCAAACATGTTGCATTTGAAGGTTCTTCTTGTAACCTTTCCAAAGTTGGGATCCTTTTTTTCTTTGCACTTGTATGTTGACCATCTTGTGACAGAAAATCCAACAATAAAACCATATTCATTATAGAATCTATATGCCTCCTTTTCTGTGTTGAATGTCATTCCAAGTAATGGAGCATGTTTGCTTTCATTTTCTTGAGTTGATGTCTCTGCTGCATGAATGCTTGCATCTTGTTCTAGAATTCCTTGTAGTTCAGCGTCTTCATTTTCTGATTCTGACTCACTGTCCACTTCAACTTGGTTGTTATAATCTTCTGTTTCAGAATCATCATTTGGTATTGTTGCTCCTTCATTTTGAACTGAAAAGCTATTCTCTTCATCATCTTCAGATGACCAAGCAAATTCAGGATATGTATCTGCTTGTACTGAATTTTGCTGAGGATCACCTGTTCCTTTAGTCTGTATGTACTCGATGGTCATGTCAGCGTTGTTTGTCAACAAGTGACCATCACTGCCAATACTGTGCAGGTTTGTCTTGTTGTTTTCCATGATGCTTGCGAATATTTCATCATCTACTGCAGTAGGTAGTAGGAGGTCTGAGCTCAACAGTTCGCTATTTGTTGCTAAATCATTTGCTTCTCCACTCTTATTCAGGTATTGAGACCTGATAATCTGGCTGGTCCAATTTCTGTTACCCAGGTACACAGGGCTGTCCATTTCATACGCTGTGCTTGCTCCTAGATACATACTTGTGTCCTGTTGTTATAAAAAATTATGATTAGCTTCAAAACAGTTATCATTAGCACTACATAATTATTTGCAATATTATTTAGTTCACTAAATAATATAGTAAACTAATAGAAGATTTACCTCAAAATCATCAGTAGACTGTAGAAGATCTACATAGCTCTTGAACATTGGCAGTTCAGTCTCTATCTGCTTTTGTGTAATTGTATTGGGTGCTGTCTTCTGTTCCATAAGTGCTGTATAACTTGTTTCTCCTTGTGATAGTATTAAATCTCCAGTAGGTCCAAGATTGGATGCCTGTTAATGATTATACTTTTGTCAGTTCAAGTAATAGGATAATATTGAAGTGCAGAAAATAGTTGCTAATCTTTACTACTTTAATTGCAATGTACATAAAGTGCAAGTATGATATATTGACTATGCAATTTGTAGAATGAAACACTTGACCTCTGTATATTTGTTCAATGAATTCTGAGTCATGCAGTATTCGTTACTCAGCATTTCACTTCCTCTATCAGCAGTGATTTTATCCTGTAAAATCATGTAAAATATTTTCTATTATTTTTAGTTTATTTCTTGATTGAAAACATGAACCAGCAATTAGTTCTTACCTGTCTCACATTTGAGTTTGTAAAAGAATCTTTTGAAGGTGTATCCTGGAATAATGCTCCCTTCTCTCGACCATATTCTTCCAGTGAATCAGTTATTGTGTCTCCCAAACCTAGAGTTAGCTGTCATCAAAATTATACTAGCTATATCAATGACATTGTGAATTTGATACTACTGTATTAGAAAATGATGCATGATTGTGCTTTTAAGAATTCAAACCAGAAAGTAACTCTTACCTCTTTGACAAGTTTCCTGTTTGAAGGTGTTTGCTGCTTTAAATTTCTCTTCTCTTGCACATAATCTGTCTCTGAATCATTTGCAATGTTGCCGAAAAGTAGAGTCTGCAAAGAGGTAAAATATGTTACTTGTATCAATGATATGTTGTATTTTGTAGTAGCATTTGTTTTGGCAATACATTATATCTTGAAGATACGCACTCGAAATTGAGTGCTTCTGGTTTGATCCTTTGAAGCTATTTTGTCTTCAACCATCATTTCCTTTTCAATATGAGCAGAGGTCGATTGATTCATAATGCTGCCAATACTCACAATCTGCAACAAATATGTGCAAGTTATATGTGTGAACATGATATCTATTATCTCCATATGCAATTCGACAATTCTTGACATGGAATTATATGCTTTCATTGTTGAAATCTTAGTTTTAGTGCATGTTGGATTCCTGTTTCAGCCTCAATCAGTATATGATTCACATGCCCTGCTAATGAATGTGTCTGTAACTCAACAGGACTGAAGAAAGCAACTTGCTAATCTACATTTGTACCATGAATTGTTTCTGAATATGAACACTTCAATACACAGCAGGAAAGAAACGCAAGAACAAACACACAAAGGATAGCACCTGGCGGTTTAGAAGAGAGGTGATGTTACCTTCTTATCTGCTGATTGGGTTCTTCTTCTTTGGCCTTCTTCTTCTTCATCTTGATCGGGTGGGATTTTCCTCCTTCCTCTTGTTCTCTGTTGCCCACGAGGAACAAGAGAGGAGCTCACCGATCTGCTCTCTCTTGGGTTTTACCCTTGTGCTACGTTTCTTTCTTGCCCGGGGGTTCAAGGATATTCTTGGAAGCTTTGTTTTTAGCAAGCTGTGAAAAAATTACAAGGAAGGGTATTTCGGTCTTTGAAGGGAGACAACTTCTGCAAAAGAGCATTTCTGTCTGTAGCATGTAGAGTTGGTGGGATATTTCTGGAATTATGTTTGTTTTGGGCCTTTTTAGTCTTTATTGGGCCTTTGCCTTATGTGGGCTATTGCATCTGTTTCTGGAATTCTGTATGTACGGCCTTTTTAGTCTTTATTATGCTTTTACCTTACATGGGCTGTTGCATCTGTTTTTATATGGGCCTTTTTCTGTATCCTATTTTTATAGGCGACTTGAACGGTTTGGTTCAGGAGGGCTTACGTTTCCTGTACACGACGTTCATTCTTGCAACAGAAACACGATCAGCTCTACAGTACTTGTGACGCTTCACTTCCGGATTTTTGGACCACGTTCTCGTATTTGCCGGCCGGTCAGTTTAGATAGACATAATCCTCCAGGCCTTCATCGTTTCCCGTGACCCTTCAGTTCCTATTTATTAGGCACCATTTTCTCTGTTAATTGATTTTCAGTTGCACCCACGTACAGGGCCTCTCGCCCTATAAAAACCAAACCCGACCCTTCCTATTTCGCATTCCCATCTCCCGACTTCTCTCCGCAGGCGCAGAGAAGGCAAAAGGTTTTCAACCTTGCTGCCTCTTCTTGTTTCTCCTCCTTTTGATCCCCAAGTTTGTTCTTTGTTTCAAGGTCTTTGTAGTTTCAAAGCCAGCTCCTTTTCATCTCTAATCTGTAATCTTACTTTTCATGTTTTACAATTTTGTAGGCTGCAGAAGAGTCTCCTTGTTCTTGTTCAAGTTTTTTCGCTCAAGTAAGTGTTTTTGGTCTTCCAAGTTCCTATACAGAGGAGATGTATATATTATGAAAGATGGTGTGTTTTACCTTTGTTTGTGTTGCTGTAATTAATCTCATGCGTTAAGTTTGCTTCATTGTGTTGATTCGTCATTTCATTTTGTTTTATTTAATGAAATCTTATCTGTTTGACAAATGTTTATAAAACATAAGAGAAACAGAGATTATTTGCTTATCAATTTGTCAAACACTGGTTACATTATCTGATTCGCAATTTCTTCTGAACATGGTACTCTTGTGGAATCTGTTCTGTCATGGTACTGTTTGTTTGTTTGTTGTATTATTTGAACATATTACCTTGATGAAGCTTAATGTATTTATGCTTTCCCTGTGCATAATGCTCAGTTTTATTGTGATAATTAAATTGAAACTGATGTGTCATGAAAGTGTTTCTATAAACTTGAGGAAATATATATGCAATTTAAATTTGCATTTAATATGTATTCAAATTGCTATCTTGTCTAGTTGTAATTATAGGTTTCATGATTAGCAATTTTTACAAAAAAGGTTAGCAATTTGAAACTAGACTTAAACACTGGTCTAGTCTATCTTGTCTAGTTGTAATTATAGTTGTAATTATAGGCTTAAACACTGGTTGCATTTGAAACTTTGCATAGCATAAAATATTCTTTGATGATATATCTGTTCATGATTTTCTTTTTTTCATGTCTCTAATTTTTAATATCAACAGGATGGCTGAGAAAGTTGCGTCATCCTATGAAAGTGGTGGTTCTTCTGGTGGTCCTCTGAGGAAAGACAAGAAAGACAACAAGGCTGCTCCATTTGTTCCAAGGGGAAGCTTTCTATCTATCAAGGACACTTGCTGATTATTTGCATGTGGTAGAAGGTCCGCAGGA
>RWGY01000005.1:1786953-1901336 GCA_007726485.1 Eragrostis curvula
TATATCTTGGCTCTGTTATCTCGATACTGACGGTGCCCCACCAATTGAAATGATTGTCCAAGGACATATAAATGTATAGTAACTAGGTGAGTGCCCGTGCGTTGCTACGGGATTGAAACAAGTGATTTTTTGCAAAAAAAAAATGATTAGAAGCAAGAATTCTCGTTTATGCTCCTATAATCCTATTACCATTTCAAAGCTCTTTCTCAATAAACAAAAGAATAGTTTGGGAGGGAACAAATTAATAGTTCTTTCTCAAAGTTCTTTCACCTGATGTAAAAAAGTATTATGCAATGAAAGGAACAAAAGTATCAACTTGATAAGGCAAAATCAACACTTCATATCAGTTCTCACTTGTCATATTATAATGTTTACCTAGAATGTTCAGTTCATCTGTCGGAAAAGCATGGCAACGTAGCTTCAATGTGTTTTGTGGCCCAGTGTAGCTGTTTTCATTTACTGGTATAGTTTCAATGTGTTTTCTGGACAGATTTACACTTTATTGTATCTGAAGTGAAGCTCATACTGTGTTGCAAGTCTCTCTTTTTTTTCTCTAAGTTCTTTTATTTTGTTCCTCTCTATCTCAGCAGTCATCTGCTTCTCTCTTTTGCCTCATTCACACCCTACCTCTCTGCCTCTTGAGTTCCTTACTATTGACATTTTCTGACTATTCATTGGCCAACTTCTGATTTGGTCTGCAGTTGCCGTTGGATAAGTCTGCGAACAGAGCTCGACCACGTCTTTTTCAAATGTCCCATCTGCACCTGATGTCAAGAAATTGCGAAGAAGGCGCAAGATTAACTATGGGCGAAGCTGACCAACTTCTTTCAGAACTTGCAGATGGAATAAACCTACCTCGATCGAGGGAAGCAGACAAGCCTCCGTCAGAATGTACCAGTAGAAAAGTTCAGAGTAGAGGCCTATAAAAATAAAATCTGAAAGCGATGAGAAATTTAAACTGTTAAGCAATGAGGAAGTCTCATATGACATAGCATCAGGTACTTAATCTAACATAGGATTAGAAGGGGAAAAAAAAGAGGATGAACCATGCTAGACTCATTTGACCTTGCAGATCCATACATATGGACTGAAGGGGAAGCTCGCTCCCAAACATATCCCTGTAATATCACATGAAAAATCAAAACAAATATGGGATGCCCAGTTACCATTGAAATAGATCGGTGGCAAGCACTGTATAGCACCAAAGGCCATCAAATTAGTCAGATCGGTGGCAATTACATTCATTTATGAGTTCATATGAAACAGGTATATTCAATCAGGAATGTCACATGAACCAACCAATAATTCAGTAACAGACCAATGGAAAAAAATTGTAATAACTATACCCCAGGCCAGTCAGTCCCTAGCTAGATCTCCTTTGTTTAATTTTCACTTTCTTCTAAACAGGATGTATTATTTTTGGGCATGCAACTATCAAGCATGCTCCAGATCTGGAGAAGTCTCTCACTAAGATCATAACAAAACAAATAGTCTCTCACTCAGATCATAACAAAACAATCCTGAACTGGCACACTACAACAAACAAATTGTCTCTGAGTTTCTACTTTCTATTGTGGACATTGAGATGTAAGTTGAAATAAGGAGCATATCTTACCCATCGCAACCATTCAAGTCATGTGTTCTTTCCTTCATCAAAACATGGTCATACTTGGGAGACATCTCAAATGATTTGGACTAAATTTTAAAGAAATTAGCAGTAATTTTGCTCACAATAGAAACAGAGAGAGATATGAAAACGTAGAAGGTATTACCTCATTCAGTTGGAGCCATAGTAGCAGCAATACCTGGATTTTACAAAAATAAAATATGCACTCTATTTAACCTGAAATCAGATGGCCAATTGTAACAAATAGTCAAATAGTGAGTCAGCAAAGGGGCAAGTAACATGTAAATGAGGAGATACCTCATCGGCCAGCATGCTGAACAGTTTAGTTTTTAGTATGTTAGCCCATTGAGTCATTCCATCGAGCAGCTGATAGGCATGCAACCCATCTGCACACTCAATCTGTATCTGGAGGCTCCTGCCACTCCTACGCCTCAACATCAAGGTGCATATGTACTTGTTACAGGCTGCACAACAATATAAAACCAGTTCGCACCAAAATCACGTATGGCACATTGCTTCAGAAAAAGTTTTGTAGAGGTGAAAATTCGTAAATGGAATTCTAAGGTCGTTCAGTTCAATTTCAATTGCTCGTACCATTAGGTTTGTGATCCTGGATGCCTTAGAAATCACGGGGGAGTTGGAGTTGGGGCCTGTGCTTTCTAGACGGAGAGGAGGGGCTTCTGAAATTTGTGAGAGGAGAGGGAGTGCGTACGTACCTGCGCCGCCGCCGCCAAACTCGTGGCGACATCTTCCGTGGATTGATAGCTGGGGGTAGCATCGTGGAGAGGCGTACGGGGTTGGGGACGTCAAGACCTCGCCTCGTCAGATCCACCCCGTGCGCCACCCGCTCGCCGCGCGTAGAGAGGCCGCCGGAGGAGAACGAGGAGGTGGTGGTGATGGACGGCGGACGCCACTCCGGCTCACCGTAGATCGACGATGCTTCTGCAATCTCATTGCAGGTTCATTCCGCGCGGCGGCCGCCAAGCTGCCTCTCAGCGTCGTCTGGCACCGCGGCCCTGCTCCTCTCCACGGTTGCCGAGCCGCTACGGCGCTTCTCGTTCGCTGCTGCCGATCCAGCGTTGCCGGGTTGGACGGTGGAGCGAGGTCGAGCGGCTTCGTGCGGAGGGGCAGGGGAAGGGAAAGCGAGTAGCGGCAGCGCAGGGTAGGGTGGTGGTGGAGCGGGGAAGGGCGAAAGGCGGCGCGAGGCAGGGCGGCGGCGGCGCGGTTTCGCAGGGGCCAGGGAGCGCATTTTGGATCGGGAGCGCCTGTTTTTCGGAGAAGCACGTTTTGGATTGGGGTGCGCGGAATAAGCCTGCGCGGACGACGCCTAGCCAATTCATTAGTTGTAGAGATTGATGAGCGCTCACATCGCAGGGAAGGATAAACATTGAATGCATTTTTCCAGGGCATGCAGCGACGGAAGCACAGTGTGTTTCTAGCCAACCAAACCGTTGCTAGGAAGTATATGTCAATGCCTTCCAGAGTATATAAATGCACTCCTTTTCTTCCTTTTGTCCGTAAGTTCCAGATTGCTTAGTTAGGTGTGCTAGCTCACATCCTGCACCGGAATAAGTTCGATGAAGCACAAATTGGGAATGTGAAGCGTCAGGACCTGATGTTCAACGAGTGGTCCAAGGGCATTGGTCGGCGGATTCGGACTACTAGCCATGGATGGAGGTCGCTCGCATGTAAAAAAGACTACCAGGGCATCCCGTTATATGTCGCGCATCTAGGGAAGCACTTGGACACCACAACAACATGCACTCGCCGCTCACTTCCGAACATCTCGCGCGGGCTACGTTACCGGGTGCCATGGCGCGCAAGCTCCGGAAGCTCTTCCTTAGCGCACTTCGGCCCAGCAGAGTTTCCAGGGCATGCGGGCCACGGACAACGGCGCGTTGGAGATGTTTCGCAGCACCGCGGACAACGGAGTAGCGACGGCACTCTGCCAACTGCTCCTTTTGTTTTCGCGGTGGACTCTCCCAGCTGCCTAACAATACGATGGCGGAGTCTCTCGTCACCCTGCGGGCGGTGTTTGCAGAGAAGGGGCATTGGTGGTGAGCGGCCGTTGAGGAGGTGCTTGCCGGGGCCAGAGCCGCCAAGGAAGGAGTCCGCAATTCCGATCAAACCGCAGCAGCTGCGGCACAGGACAGCCCATTGGCTTCCCCTTGCCACCTCCGACGGTAACCTTGTCAACACAGCAGCTGCGTCGATAAACCACTTTACATGATGGATCAACGCTTGTGTTCTGTATTGTACCCGTAAATTGAGTGGACACGCCAGTACCGCATCTTGCTGGCCCATCTCAAACTACCAAATGGGTTCTTCCACAAAAGAAGCATGTATTGATAACCTACAAGGTTCATTGGTTTCATCCGGCCTGTTTATTTTATTTCCGAACACGCAAAAGAAAAGTTTATAGATGAACTGCTGAAAAAGGCACAGGTTCTCAACAAATCGTCATAATAAATGGATGCAATATCACACTAGAATGTCACAAACACCATTACCATTGCAGCTCTGGCGTTTACATTGCTCAACAAGGTCGATCAGTAATTTGTTGCTGATTTTACAAAAACCCAGGTTTGGCTGACATCCACAAAAGAGTCACGATCCACGCCATTTATTTCATAATATCCACCGCCAAACTGGAAATTGCCGATGGATGATTACATTCGAACAATGACAAATTACCGATAGATGAATCTACAAAACGTCTACAAAATTAAAAAAAAAAATTGAATTCTACAACAATTAGGAGGAAGATGACAACAGTAGTATCCAAGAGGTTCAAGGTTTCATTGAAGCAAACAATATCAATACACCATGGACAATCATTGATCTCTCCAGTTGCAATGGTCCAATGCATGGATGGTATATTTTTACTAGTTGGAACTATAGATAATGCTGAGCACTGATTTAACCAGCTTTACTATATATTTCACTTGTCAGAGTGACATCAAAATAAGAATGCACGCTGATTTCGGATTGACACTACTCCAGTTTTTCCATCTTCCTTCTAAAACATGTGCAATAACATTATTTTTCCAGAAAAGACAAAGTGACTGATAATGAGTGGTAGATGTAACGGATTTGCAATAATGAAAGGGACCAACCGCTATCTTATTTGTTCAATGTTAACTGAAGTCTCATATATATGCCAAATATATTCACCGTATATAACTATTTGTTCGCTCCGGTTCTTTTGATAAAAGAATAGCGAGTCAAAGAAAACCTGTGGATGCCACGGTAGTAAGAATAGGATGCATCAGGAACAAAACTGCCATAGCTAAGGAAAAGCTGGTACTATGAGTTAAGTGAGTCTGTTCTCTGTTTCTTCTGCCATGTACCATGAAGCAGGATATGACTTCTTCAAACACACAGTGACTACATGCCAGGATGTTGGTAGACGTTTTGTCTCAAAAGGCCGGGATTTGGATCCTCTGAATTAGAGGTCAAAATTCAGAGACGGTACTGTAGCTGGCATTAAGTCGATTTTCAACCGTTCGATCAAACGCTAACGAACCAGATCAGCTGCTACAGCACCGTGCTACAGTACAAAAGTGCCCAACAGTACCAATTCCTACTGTTGCTACAGAATCTGCTACAGTATCAATGCATAGACATGTTCATTCTCTCACAAAATACTGTTGGATGTGCTACACCTCCCTGAATTTTGTTCCTCACTGTAGAGGACCCGGATCCAAAAGGCCGATGCTTGTAGATGTTAAACAACCTATGTCACTGATGCGCGCGCATTGTACTCGGATTGCAGCAGCTGTTCCATGCAAGGCATAGTTTTTAGTTGCATCAGATATTCCACTAAAAGTTTCCTTTTCCACTTTCTTTAATTACTTTGTTCATATGATCGCGTAAGTTATATAATTGTTCCCTGTCATTCAGTCTATTGTGTCGTTTAGAAACTAAGAGGCATTTAGGAGATTTTTAATCAATAAAGATTGGCATTTAGGAGTATTTTAAGAAAGAAGAAATAAAGCAAGTAGACAAAGTGAGATAAATTCACTGAAGTGGCTTGATTATGAAATACTTATGAGCTATTTTCATTCACTAATATCTAGTAATCCACTTACTCTTAATATCACCACAGCACCACGTCGTTACCTGTATAGAAAAATAGTCTACAACGACCTTCCGTCCAGCTTACTCCGTAAAGTGGGTTTCCCTGTTTTTCACATGGCTTCAAACACTTCACCCGCAAGCCAAAATCTGTCCTCACCGCCAAGCTTGTAGCCAAGTGGAGAGTTTTTTAGACTGTTTATTCACCATTTGATAGAACTTGCAGATGGGCATAGTGCCTACCTACGAATTAATTAGAATTAATTATGGAGTCCGAAGGAACATATATATTGTTTCCCTTACAAAACTTCACCCTCCCTCCTTGAGTTGCTGATTATGATCATCCATAGCATCAGAAAAAGTCTGAGTGCCTTTGAAAAGTGTCCATTCCTTTCTAAAAATGACTGCAGTATACTTTTTTTTTATTACACAGTACAACTCATACATTCACAACGCACGCACACTCACCCCTACGAACGCACATACGCAAACCATATCCCTATGAGCATCTTTGAAGACTACTTTGGCTCCCCAATATACGCATCATGAAGAAAATGCACTACAATGAAAATAATGGACTCAAGAAACACATATTTCTCACATATCCTTGCAAACCATGAAAAAAAAGTTTTCTCTTACAGCATTAGCTTAGAAATGTAAAAGACATATAAAACCATGAGAGATACCGAATACCTCTTATGGTTTGAACCATGAATCATATGTACTGTACATTATCTCTTGTGGTATGTAGATGGAACCATAAGAGATACATTTTTTTTAAGGAAATACGCCCAAAAGGGCTAGGGAATTCCATTACTCAGGAATGTTCGTTACATCACAAAAGGCCCTTACAAGAAATGGAAGATGCACAAAGGCCCTTAAGAAGATATAGGACATAAAAGATAAAAATTATAAGCAAGTCCTTCCTTGGAGAAAGCTGCAGAGTAGCAAGAACTCGCCATCGCAGATAACTCCATCGTCAAGTGCGAAGAAGTCGCCAAAGAACTGATCGCCAAGCTCCAGACAAAGGCACCTCCATCCATGCCGGGACCAGCTGGTGTGTACAGCACGAAACCGTCAAACCACCGCGGAATAGATGGGCAAATGGCCTCATAATGCAGCATGCTTGGCACGCCGGCGGTCCACCCGGCGGCGGCCACAGAGGCTGCTTTTGAGGGAGAAGAAGTCGCTGCCGTAGATCTTGATGAAGCAACACCGGGCGCGACCTTGGGGGATCTTCACAGCAAGAATTGGGGATCAGCATAGAGAGGCGATCAACCCAAGCTGAGATACTCCAGTAACAGAGAAGAAGAAGAAGAAGAAGAGGGAGGGGATACACCCACCGGAAAGGAATCCAGCAGGGACAAAAGGCACAACGGCAACATCCACAAAGGAAACTACCTGAGCCAAATCCGCACCATTGCCAAATATGCAGCAAATCGCGCCACTAAGGCAGCAGCGATTTTCAGCAAGACAAGGAACAGAAGGCGTTTTATTACTAGCTAGAGATTGAACCTGCATTTCAGAGAGCTTGATGAAGAAATCGATGAAGGAGCGCAGGACTCTGCCGTCTCCACCTCCAAAGAAAACTGCATCAAGGAACTCCAAAATCCAAGCTCTAGATCAAGAACTACTACAACTAGGAAAGAAAGAAGGAGGGGGCCGGTCAAGATCGATTTGGAGAAACGATGGGGAACACTGTTGGGGAGGAAAGCTACAGTAGAGAGAGAAGGCTTCGGGAGAGAGCACAAGAGATACATTTCGACTTATTGGGCGTGTTTAGTAGGGCCCTCCTATATGGAGGGCGTCCTATGGTTAACATACATGGTCAGCAGCAGCGACTTCTTGTTGCTTCTCTAGATTCTCCTTCGATGACACCGTTGTTGTAGGTGGGATTTGTTCAATCCCTTCCATAGGAGCACTCATTCGAGCTGGCGGCTGTGATGTGGACGCCCCTGGGGTCATTTTTGCCTTAACATCTTCCCGTCGAAGAATGGTTATAGTGGGTGCCTTCTGCTCCATTGTCTCATCAAGATTTTTGGCATTAGGTTGCGCCGCGTGTGTCCTTGGAGCCAAGCGATTAAGAAGATAATGATATCTCTCGCTTCGGGCTAGTCGGGGGGCAATGCGGAATGTGACCCTATCATCATCGTTTTGTATTTCTCCATCTGGGCGGATGCGCACCTCAGTGTGTTTTAATACAAGGTCTTCTAGCTCTTGACGCAACAAATCACGATTCCGACGGCGTCTTTCCCTCTTACATTGGTTGATTGTGGGAGCATAATATTGCCCCGATGGACGTGGAGCATTCAGATGAGACGGGCGCTCGACTTGTCTTGTGATTGTGGGCATTGCAGCCCTTCTTGTCTCGATCGGCCTTGCCATGTGTTCTTCACGTCTCGGCATAACCGCAGCTTGGGGTTGAGCTTGTGCTTGTGGGTTCTTAACCCGCCATTGTTGAGCAGGGCGAGAAGTGGTTGGGTGTCGCCTCCATTGATTCCACCATGGCGGTAATGCCCCTTGCCTTCGGTCCATGGTCGGGGCTGGTGGTGATCTCCGCCGCGGGGCCCAAGTTCTCCGATCATGTTGTGGCCTATGGACGTAGGAAGGGCGTCGTGGAATGCCCCTGTCCTCTCTCATAGATGCTTCGGGGATATCGCGGCACTGTAGGTGCCATCGCAGCCTGCTCACTTCGTCTTGGAGTTGACGAAACTCCTCTCGTAAGTCACCTCCAACATTTGGCGCTGGTGTTTCAGATTGTAAGGCTGCAAACCTGTTATAAGTGTGTGATGAACCACCTGTTGCTGTCATATGAAGGCAAGGCGCCCAATTGCTCGCATGGATGTAAGGACTATCGTTGAATGAGATAGTTTGACCCGGCCGATGGGGTTCCTTGTGTGAGCGTTGCCTTTTCCAGAACTCCCTCATGATTGTCCGTCTTACGAGCTCCTTAATTTTGGTCGGCTCATGTGCCCACTCATCAGGGAACAAGTCATAAGGAGGAGTTAACTTGCTAGGATAGGTGAACACCTTATCCGCAAGCTCATGCATGTTGAGCGACCAATCTTCTTCTGGAATTGCACATTGAGCAATGCGAGAGCTTATTTGCTCTTGTAGTTGTTGCACCTTGCGATACTTCCTTCTATAATTGCGGAGTGGATGACGGCTTGATGCGTGACGTGCGTCAGCGATACGCCTACGCAAGTTGTTGGAGGTGGCTTCTAATGCCTCAAGCAGTTCAACCTCCGTGTGCTGTACCGACGCCTTAGGTATCTCGAACACCATTGTAGTGGACAGCTGAGGGGCCACAATGCTTGCACGTCGATTAGCTGCCTTGACACGCAAGTATTGTGCAGCCTGGTCATTCCCCAGCGTTTCAGCCACAAAGGACTCCTTTAGTAAGGAGCGTGCCTCTACCATGAGGCCCCGCCACTCCTTCTTCGCCTTGACAGAAGCTCGCTTGTGTGCCTTCTTGGATTCATGAGCTTCAAACTGAGCAAGGTCCTGAGTTTGATGCGTATAGTATTTGGAACCATGCTTAAAGAGAGCCACGGGTGGTAGTGATGACCCGAAATGGATCACAAATGGGGTTTGGGCCTCAACATCAATTAGCGATACCCCTGCAAGAACAGAGCCGTTGATCAGGAAACCTTCACATTACATATTGTATCATGCAACATATTAATCTGAGAGCGAATGAAGACGAGCCCGACGACCACTGATGTGCAGCAAAGATGGGAGGAGAACCAGGTCCCACTGGGCGTGCCATTTTGTTTGACACGAAAATAATAAAATGCTCTGAGCGAGAGGGAATGGGAAAAAAAATGCGGGGCGTGCCAGTGTACTATGTACACAAATAAATAGCCAGAGAAGTAGGGAAATCATGTATTTCATTAATTCTTGGAATCAACAAATTACAAGTTCCCAACATATAGTTGCGCTCCATAGCTTCATGGCTAAACATCTGCCTTTCGGCGACGTGTGTTCTCCTGGTTCCCAGGGCTTAGCAAAGCTCCCGGTTAATTACTCCCACAAGCAAAGCTCGCAGGACACCTCCGATTTTGCTGCGCGTGGTCATCGTCGTCGTCTTCGTATCGTCTTCTCCATGCATGATATATATATGTATTAATGTAGATGTAGGGGACCCACGGCCTCGTCGGCCCGTGGCGCCTTTAGTAGTGCAGCCGTCAATCCGGCAACACCCGCCATGTGGTCCGGCCTCGTCGGTCGCGGACGATGTGAGAAGCGTGGTTGGTGGGGTTCGAGGAGAAGTGAACGAGGCGTCGACGGTTGACGATGTTGCCGTAGCGAGACTCTATCTCGGATGACTGAAACTGATAGTCGCATGTACACATGCAAGTAGATGATGGCTTCTAGCTTTCTGCTTGCCACTACTACAAGTCGATGTTGACGGCCTCTCGGCGCAGTCTCCTTGGCGAGCCCACGGACTCCTCCGATGTCGCCGAGTGTCCGCAGCCGGGCGAGTAGTCGACGCACTTGGCGTTTCATCGGGAAGTCGTTGTCGATGTAGAGGCGCCATTCCTGACAGCCTAATCAGCATACGCAATGACCTTGTACTCGAGCCTCAACAAGAGATTAGAGGCAGCAACAGTAGCTTTTGGTCGTATACATGTACATGTACCCATTTCTTTTAATATTCCAACACGTTTCTTCATGGGCGGGCATAGGCAATGCTGTCCTCGAATAAAGCTAGGAAACCAGCGTATGATGAGCTGAATAAATTGTGATCTTCGCGTATAATCTCCTCGACGGTGCCGCAGCATGCTGAGCTTGATGATTCTCCCCGGCAGCGATATAACCTCACTGTCGCCTTAGATGAGAAGGTGAGCCCGGAAGCCTTTGCGAGCCATGCCGATGGACGGGTGGCGGGATCGACGATCTTCTCGAGTGGCGCGATGGTTTCGCCGCCGCCCCGTGCAGTGGACCGAGCTCCATGGTCTTCAGTTTTGGCGTCGGCGAGATGACATCCTTGTAGGCGGCGCAGAGCATCCCCGGTGCGGTGTCCGACGGTGACGGCGAGGCTCCTCCATCGGCAACTTGGTGACGAACCACCACGGCTACGTCTTGTTGGCTTCAGCTTGAGAGTCGCATGGTCTTGCCGTCGAGAATGCCGTACGCAGCGCCGTTGAACGCGGAAGTGACGCCGTCGAGTGATCGGAGCAGCGGCGGCCGTCGAGACGCTGACCCGGCGATAACCTCTCCCGATGCCTCCTAGACGTTCATGCAGGATAGGAACAAAGAGAGAGATCAGTGCTCGTAACAACCTGTCCCGGCCATGGCCTCCTCCTCGCTCGGCAGCAGCTCGCCGCCCTTCGTGATGAGTACGTCCGTCTGCGTGAGCAACAGGGACAAGTCTCCCTACCACAGGTTATGCGTGAGTTGTGTTGTGTCTTTTTCTCTGTCTGTCTGTGTCTGTCCCCCTCGATGTGAAGGAGCTGTAGTCCTTTTATAGACTCGGCAAGGCGGTTGGCGGCATGCAGGCGGTGAGCTGCCGTGATTGAGGCTTGCCTTGTAATTAGCCGGATGCAAATCAGCTATCAAGTTACCATGTATAGCGTCGTCAAGTTACCATGCGGAGTTCTGAAATTTCCATGTCTGCCCTGGACACGTTAATTCCTTTCCATTAATCAGAGAAACGATGATCATTCCATACCGGTGTTTCCATTTCTTTAACGGGTGCTGCTCCCTTGATTGAGACACCCCGTAATCACATAATAATGTACCTGCCTTATGGCAAGGAGGTTTCCATCAGGCCTGATACGCAAGCCATGGATTCCATTTATGATGATATTGCCAGCGTTGCTGCTACGTTTGCCTACTCCCACTGTCGGGCGGGCCTCCGTGTACACATTGCTGGACGTCAGAAACGAAGGAGGAGCAAGTAGTATGCGTGGTAGACTTGTCTACGTGCCGTCCAAATACACATAATAATACTGCCCCTTGCATGGCCAGGTGATGGGAAATCTACGGCTGTTGTTCGTGCTTATTTCTTTTCCAACCATGCGAGGGTAATGTCTGATATGAACGGCACTGACCCTGTGTTTGCGTGTGTAGCCAGAGTGTACACGCATGTTGCCTACACTGGCTCAGCGTTTTGGGTCTGGTCAACTACAGTCACGCCAGCTCTTCCAAGTCAAAAGGAAACCATTGTACCACGTCAAAAATCCATCAAACAACGATACAAGCCCGAGATATGAAATCAGGCATGAAGCTCACCATATCCCTCAAAACCATCTCCACTTTCATTGACCTTGAGAGCATCTAACTCGGCACGTACATCGGCACATGTCATGATCTGCGGTGCAGGGTCGTTAACTTCGACACCTTTTGTAAAGTTCTTTATGTCTCTTCTGAATGGATGGTCAAGTGGGAGGAATTGTCTGTGCCTGTCAAACGAAGAATACTTGCCACCCTTCTTCAAGTAATGAAACATCAGCTTTGACTTGCATATTGGGCATGGGAACTTGCCGTGAACACACCACCCGCAGAATACCCCATATGCCAAGAAGTCATGCAGAGAATAGTGGTACCAAACATGCATTTTGAAGTTTGTCTTCGTTGCTTTGTCGTATGTCAATACCCCTTCCTTCCAAGCACGTTCCAAATCATCGATCAGAGGCTCCATGAACACATTCATATTAGTCCCCAGGTGTTCAGGAATTATCAAGGACAAGAATATGTACTGTCGTTGAAAGAGGACGCCGGGAGGGAGATTGAGGGGTATAACGAACACGGGCCAACAAGTGTATGGGGCAGCCCCCATTCCATAAGGATTGAACCCATCCGTTGCCAGTGCCACACGTACATTACGAGGCTCATCTGCTTTGTCATGATGGATTCCATCAAAATGTGTCCAGGACTCACCATCGGCCGGATGTACAAGATTGTCAGGATGGTATCGCACTCCTTTTTTATGCCATGTCATCTGTTTCGCGGTCTCTTCGGTCATGTAAAGACGCTGGATCCTCGGTATGAACGGGAGGTACCGTAGGATTTTCGCAGCGACCGACGTCTGCCGCTTTTCACCATCACCTGATTCTACCTCCAGGTACCGTGAGGATGAACACTTTGGACAGTACAAGGCTTCTGCGTGTTCTTTACGGAATAACACGCATCCTTTCGGACAAGCATGTATCTTCTCATACGGCATCTTAAGTGCACGAAGTAGTTTCTGTGACTCATACATGTTCTTCGGCAGAATGTGACCTTCCGGAAGCATGCTAGCAATAACTGTCAACATGACATCGAAATTGCGGTGACTCAGGCTAAACTAGGACTTTACGGCCATCAGACGCGCAATGGCATCCAGTTGAGAAACATTAGTATGCCCGTGAAGGGGCCGCTGTGCCGAATCCAACATATCATAATACGCCTTTGCAGTTGGCTCTGGCGGCTCCGGCTCCTCCTCCCTGTGGCCTTCCTCGAAGTTGTGTGCCTCTGCATAGTCATTCAATATGTCTGCTACCCCGGCATCCTCGTCAAAAGCCCCATCGATGCGTGGTCTAACGACCTCGTGTCGCACACGATCGGCCTCACCATGACTGGTCCACCGTTTGTAGTTTTCCATGAATCCATACTTTATGAGATGTTTACCCATATCTGTCTTTGTCTGCTTCTTACGGTTTTCACATTCACTACATGGGCAAAAAGTCTGAGGATGCGACCCTTGAACATTGGCAAATGCTTGGTTCATGAAACCTTGAGTCTTTTTAATCCATTCTTTAGTCCACGAACTCTGACTTTGGCGGCCCGTGTACATCCACTCACGGTCATCCATCCTCTAACATATCACCGAGTAATAGATAAATATATTGCATCTACCGTTCACTTATACAGTCTAATAGGTAAAGATAGATCCTAATCCCACCCGAGCATGTGTAGATAAGGTTAGTTTTCATGCTCTATTCCTATCCGAGACAGAATTTCGACAGCACCTCCCCGCTGTTCTCCAAATACACGTCCTAACAAAGAGATTGTGTATCTAGAGAACAACTGGGAGATGGTGTCGAAACTCTGTCTCAGATAGGAATAGAGCACAAAAACTAACCCATCTACACATCCTCGGGCTGTCCAAAAAAAGTGGACAATTCGAAACAGATACGGCTATACATATGCAAAGAATTGCATATTTTCAACCGTATCTCTTTCGAACGGGAGACGCCTAACTAGGTTTCGCATGACCTACTGACATGAATTGAAAAGAGGGGTCTTTTATGTCTCACCTTGCTATCCTGCAAAGTGCCGACTCGAGGACGATGCAACAAACTCTACCTGAAAATTAAAGAACATAGTAGTGTCAATGGATGTAAAATTCGGCAGCACCTCCCCTACACGTCGAGCTTTCCCAAACCTGCAACAATAACCAGATGCACTAACCGAGTTTATGTTTTGCGAAGAGTGAACCTTATCAGGAGGACCAAGCTCACGGATATCTTCTTTGCTGGTGGCAATTGTGTTGATGCTCATATTTGCTCTATCCTTATCTTGTCCTTGTACAGCAACTTCCTGTACGAAAATTGCCAACCTCAGGTTACTACAAATGGCGCTGCCGGATTCAAAATGTATAGCAGCATTCAACATTGATGGAATATCCGAAGATCAACTCACACGCTGCCGGATTAGGCCGAGACAGAAACGTGGCGGCCGCTGCCGCCACAAGCACCTGGCGCCGCCCGGAGCCCTCCTCCTCCTCTTCTGCGTCAAGTCACACAACAGTAGAGGAGGCCTCCTCCTCCTCCTCCGAGCACTGCAGGCGGCGGCCACGGGCCTGACGGCGCAATGCCGCTTGTTGAACGAAGGGGTCGCCGGACGGCGTGCGGCGGCGGTAGAGGAGGAGGCGCGCCGAGGGAGCGGGAGGGAGGAGGCGGGCACGGCGCACCCGACGGCGCGGCGGGTGGCGCGGTGGGGGGTGCGGCGGGGGGCGCGGCGGGTGGCGCGGCGGGTGGCGCGGTGGGCGGCGCGGTGGCGTGGAGGACGGCGGCGGCGGCCGGAGGGCGCGGTGGTGGCGGCGGAGAGAGGGAGCTGCGGCGGTAGAGGAGGAGGCGCGCCGAGGGAGCGGGAGGGAGGAGGCGGGCACGGCGCACCCGACGGCGTGGCGGGTGCCGCGGCGGTTGGCGCGGCGGGGGGCGCGGCGGGTGGCGCGGCGGGGGGCGCAGCGGGTGGCGCGGTGGGCGGCGCGGTGGCGTGGAGGACGGCGGCGGCGGCCGGAGGGCGCGGTGGTGGCGGCGGAGAGAGTGAGCTGCGGATCGAGATGGGCGCGAGGAGGAAGATGAGTGAGAGGCAGAGGAGACAGCGCCCGCGGGTTTGGCTAAGTCCAGTGACCACCACTTTCGCCGAGTGTCAAGATCCGGGACACTCGGCAAAAGTGGTGACTTAGAAAATTTTTGAAACGCGGCGGCGACCTTTCCCGAGTATAAAACATTTTCCGAGAGTTTTTTTTTTTACACTCGATAAAAAATGAGACCTTGGCCGAGTGCAACGTCCACGGGCACTCGGGAAAGGGACTTTTCCCAAGTGTATTTATTTATACACTCGGCAAAACATAAATCGTGTCATATTAAAAAAAACTTAAAAATTTCAAACAAGTTCAAAAAATATCCAAATTTTGAAATTACACTTTTTAGGTGATCCATTGTCTATACAAAAAAGTGTGAATGCAAAATCATATTTGAAAAATCATTTCACTCTAAACCTTAATGACCTATCTCAAATTCTATGTCGTCTATTCGAAGATTCCTCATTTTGTGAACAATGTATGAGACAACTTACACGAATCATCCTCTACTATTTATCACAACATCCCCGTATGATACCATGACATCCGAACAAGTCTCAAAATTTTCCGACAACATTTGTATTTTCTATAACTTTAAAACAATTCGTTGACACGCTGAAAATCATATTTCATGGACAAAATTCAGGAAATTTCATTTCATTTCCTGGATACACCATCGCGTTCAACTCAATAACATCAATATCGTTTTTTAATTATCTCGATTGCATTTTTCGAGTCACTTGCAGTTCAATTTTCACTCATCACCAAAAAATACAATAGACAAACATAAATAACTAAATTTAGAAGATATGTCCTGAAATTAACAAAAAATTAACATGATATACAATGAACAGTATATGGGTGAGGGGCAAAATTTGGTTCACAAAATGTGAAAGAAAAAAAAAATTGCCGAGTGCACTGTCTGGCACTCGGTAAAAGTCACCTTTGCTGAGTGTCCAACGGGGGACACTCGGCAAATGTCCAAGTGCCGTCAACGACCCGACGCCGTCAGCGGTGTTAGGTGGGGCCTCGGACTTTTGCCGAGTGTCGCCTCACCTTGGCACTCGGCGAAAGTATATTTGCCGTGTGTCTGATATTTGCCGAGTGCATGCTGAGAAGGACACTCGGCGAATATTATTTTTGCCGAGTGTTATTGTTTTGCCGAGTGTTATTGGCTTGGCACTCAGCATAGCTATCTTTTGCCGAGTGCACGATAGGATACACTCGGCAAAAGTTTTGACGCTCAGTAAAAACCCGATTTGTGGTAGTGCCGGATGCAAATCAGCTATCAAGTTACCATGTATAGCGTCGTCAAGTTACCATGCGGAGTTCTGAAATTTCCATGTCTGCCCTGGACACGTTAATTCCTTTCCATTAATCAGAGAAACGATGATCATTCCATACCGGTGTTTCCATTTCTTTAACGGGTGCTGCTCCCTTGATTGAGACACCCCGTAATCACATAATAATGTACCTGCCTTATGGCAAGGAGGTTTCCATCAGGCCTGATACGCAAGCCATGGATTCCATTTATGATGATATTGCCAGCGTTGCTGCTACGTTTGCCTACTCCCACTGTCGGGCGGGCCTCCGTGTACACATTGCTGGACGTCAGAAACGAAGGAGGAGCAAGCAGTATGCGTGGTAGACATGTCTACGTGCCGTCGAAATACACATAATAATACTGCCCCTTGCATGGCCAGGTGATGGGAAATCTACGGCTGTTGTTCGTGCTTATTTCTTTTCCAACCATGCGAGGGTAATGTCTGATATGAACGGCACTGACCCTGTGTTTGCGTGTGTAGCCAGAGTGTACACGCATGTTGCCTACACTGGCTCAGCGTTTTGGGTCTGGTCAACTACAGTCACGCCAGCTCTTCCAAGTCAAAAGGAAACCATTGTACCACGTCAAAAATCCATTAAACAAAATGTCCCTCGCCAAGTTAAGTGCGATTGCGAAGAAAATCGGATTTAACTTGGCGAAAGAAAGAAATGATGCTCCCTGATACTCGCTGATTTTATCTCCATTACTACGGGAAGAACCAGCAGCACATTCCCTCTTCTGAAATTGGCTCCAGTGCATCTTCCATATTGTGGTTAAGTTACCAGAAAACGTAGAGACATTCCCTTGCATGCTGAGTATCGGGACTCCATAAATTGGTGCATTCGGAGCATCACCATCATAACAACACATACCCGTGCATTTGTTCCCTGTAGGCGAGTAGGATGATGTTCATCCTTTTTCTTTCCTCTGTCCCTCTCATTCAGCATTTCTTAGCGCTCACCTCGATTTTTTTACTGTCAGGAAAGCTCATGGCTCGTGGCGATGAGGAGAGGCGCTCAACCCGAAGGCTCAGCTTCCCGAAGCCTGGGCGCGCCGAGAGGGTTCCTGATCGTCTCACCCGGCAATCGTCCTCCAATGCTCCCGTCACCAAGCAGGAGCGTGGACCAACACCCATCTCGTCATCGAGCGATGATTCCACGCCGCCTCGTCGGGCTCGGCCTCCGCCCAGAAATTGGGCGGCTACCGCCACACGGAAACGGTCGGTCGGGTCATCGTCTTCCCGCCCAGAAAGGAGATCTACGTCACCGCGTGCACCACCTTCCTCGAAGAGCGGCCAACAGCGCCGTTCACCACCTGACGTGCGAGCCCGTGCTCCTCAGGTGCCAGCCATGCCGCCCCCCCGGGACGAGGATGTTCCGGTTGCCAAGGACCGCGGCAGCCACGAGGCGGCTCCTCCAGGGGACGTCGTCGTGCGCGTGTCAAAGAAACGGTCACGTCCCGAACCAGATGTGTGTCATTCACGAATTCTCCCTCTCTTTTTATTGTCTCACAGTAAAGTAATCGCCCATTTATCTTACTATGCTTGTTTGATCGTCTTGCAGCAACACGTCAGTGCCGAGACGCTGAATGGACTCGGCGTGAATAGTGAGGACGTTGATGATCTGCTGGCACCCTTGGGTGAAGGGACGGCACCCATCGGTTCAGTCTTCACGAGCCCGCCTGTTCCCAAGGCCCAGGCAGAAACTGTCTCAGCCGCCGGTGCCGATACCCGATCCATAGTGAAGCCGCCTCCTCTCGAGCATGGTCAGAAGCCTCCTGTTACATACACCATGATCAATGATGACGACTCAGGCGGTGACAAGTCACCTGTGTTTTCAGGTATCATTTTGCCGCTCTGATCTTTCTGTCTTATCACGTGTTCTACCAATACAAACACATTTATTGACCTGCTAATTTTTATCTTTTTTTTTTTAGGCGATGAAAGCCCTGGTCTTGTGTCACACCCAGTTTTTATTTAAACCGCACATGTATTCCAGGATCAAGTCTCATACATGTAGTGACATAAGTGAATAACAGAAACAGTGTATAAAGTTTAATACACCCTTATTTAAACAAATGACTCAAAGTCCTCAAACGACTCGAAGACTCAAAACGCTAGCGGAAGACTTCAAAGCTCCAAAACTCCACAGGGACGTCGACCGGGGCTCCACAAACTAGATGTAGTCGCCATAACCATCAAAGAAATAATCACCACCATCCTCTGAGCAGCATGACAAAACATTGTGGGGAAATAGCAAGAGTGAGTACATGTCGTACTCCGCAAGTGTGGGAAAATATGCAATATGCAAGCTTATAACAAGAAAGGCTAAACATGGGCTTAGTTGCACAAATGCCGTATTATTTATTTAAACACTTTTTGAAAGCAACCTATATTACTAGGTGATATGACTTAACAAGTATTCATGATAGAGCATCACCAAGATAATATTCACCAAGTATAAACATTAACATAACAAGTGCTTCACCTAAAAGTTCACATGCAAACAGAGGGTGCATCACCTAGAATATCACCGCAAGAACAAGTACGGTGCTTCACCTAGAACATCACCGTAAGCACAAACATGGCGCATCACCTAGAACGACACCATGCAAACAACCTTGGTGCTTCACCTAGAACATCACCAAGAAAACACAACCATGGCGCATCACCTAGAACGACACCATGCAAACAACCTTGGTGCTTCACCTAGAACATCACCAAGAAAACAAATAACGGTGCTTCACCTAGAACATCACCGTAAAACATGGGTGCATCACCTAGAACGACACCACCACTAGTGCTTCACCGAGAATGCCACTAGTCCAAAGTAACCAAGAATAGGGGTAAACACCTAATTTCCATGTTGCTAAAAATTACCCTCAAGTTATTAGGTTGAAGTGAACCATTAGTCAATTTTAACTTCATTGAGTGATTCCCAAAAGCATGGCTAAGCATTCACTACCAACCCATAAACCAAGACACGCTAACAGGGCGACAAGGAATGATATGGAAAAGGTATAGACTCATGGGATTCAATATTAAACAAGCATGCATGTTTTGCAAACAAAACATTTCCAACATAGGATCAATATGGTCAAGGACACTTGCCTTCTTCTTGCTGCTCAGTGGTGACCTCAAACACTTGGTCTTGGAAGTTCACGTACTCGTCTCCTATTTATCGCATCCAATAAAGAAGCACACAAACAAACAAAATAAGAAACAGTACACCAAATCATGCTAAAACTAAGAAAAAACAGTACCATCAGAGAGTACTCGTTCCTACGATTACGTGAGCGCAAGAATCACTTAAAACGGAGTTACGAGCAAAAAGTTATGATGTTTGAAAGACTATGCACTAAATCTGGAAAAACAGAAACAGTTACGAAATGAAATGTGCGTGTTCCCGTTGTCTGGACGGATATTTTGGGACAAGGTTTCCACAGGAATATGCGCAATATTGTGGAACATGTTGGACGCAAGATGATTGGGGCACTGGTTTACCTCAAAAAGAGATCAAATGGTTGGATCTAGATGGAGTTGTTCTGGAACAGTTAACGGTGACATTGCGTTCCTGGTCGATTCCTAAATGATCTCGACGAATCCTTTGGGGAACGCGTAGTAGACTTTCTGGAACACAACAAGGTCTTAAGTTTAGGTCAGAAAAGTAGAGGGATTGGTTGGAACACGAAAAACAATTACCATCAGACGCGCTGGACAGATCCAGAACAGGAGCAGTAGTCATTGCGAATTAGATCCCCGTCGAACCAGGTCAGATCTTGGGCTGAATTTTGGATATGTTGTAGCGGACTCTATTGCGCACCTGCTGGAAAAATTTGGTTGCATTTGGATGGACGGATCGCCGGGAACGTTGATGCCAATATGTGACTGTGCTGCTGGACGCGAGGGTGGCGACGCGTGGCGGCAGCCTGACGGCGTGGGAGGGGTTTGGAGGGCAAGGAGGACGTGGGGAAGGCTCCCATATATGTAGAGGGGGTGGCCTAGGGTTTGGGAGAGGGTTTGGGCTTGGCCCATAGGTGAGGAGGGGTGAGGAAAGGTGGGCCTCGGCCCAAACGGCAAGGAAAAGAAGGGAGAGTTGTGAGGGGATGGTGGGCTGCCTTAGTGTTCGGCCCATGAGGGCTTCAAGGCCATGGGGAGGACGTGGAGAGGTGCCCAAGCATTCATAGGTGATGTCGAGATAGTGTCCTAATGAAAGGAAATTGGGACTAGGAAAGAAAGTGCATTATCTAGCGTTAAAATGATGTTTTTCTTTCCTTTTGTGCAACGACGGTAGGTGGAATGAATGTAGATGGAATCATATCTTGGGTTTAGTATGTGAAGGACATCATGTCAACATTATGTTGACGGTAAGTTGGAGCTCTGGATCTCTAGGATCAAGTATGCCAACATGGGAACCCGCGCGCAAAATGCGACTAGCAACGAGGACAGCTAGGTGTGGAAGCGGCATGGTGGCATTGTGGTTGTTTTAGGGATAGAAGAAGACGACCAGGGAGGCCCGATGCCCATAGGGGAGGTGACATAGGATTTTAGTCGGGAGTTTGTTTGGCAGCCAAGGAGGGAGACAAGAGGGCGACCACAAAAGGACACCGTGGCAGCTCAAGCAGGGGTGCTACTCCGGCGTTTCTGTCGAGGCTGGGATGTAGAGGGGCAAGGGTTAGGACTTTTTGTAGCACGGCCTCGGGTACACACATCCAGGACATGGGCTTGTAATGTGGGCCAAGATGTTGCGACAAAATTGGATAGATGCAAAGAAACTGGATGCAAAAGGAGATGTGGGAGGAACAAGGAATAGATAGATCATGCGAGGGGAGCATGAATCGAATTGCCATGTTCAAGCATTGTGATTGCTTATCTGCCTGCTGCTTGCTTGACAAGGCTGCTAGGACCCAAATAGAGAGTAGGGAGAAGACGAGAGTATAGGGAGAAGACCGGGATGAACAAAAGAATAAAAATGACATCTTGGCTGGGTTGGAGGACAACAGGTAGATAACAAGATTAAAGTGGTGAAAGAGAGAAGGCAAACGATCAAGTTAAGCTGGACTGTGGAAAGAGGAACTCAGCCCATGGAGAGAAAAGAAAGAAAAAGGTGAGGAAGAAGAAGACGGGCCACAGAAAGATTCATCCTAGTGCGGCTAGGGTTTCTTTTCTTCTTTTCTATTTCTAACTTATATATTAAGCGAAAACGATTGCTAGCGAATTTGAAATACATTTTTCACTCAATAAAAACCTAGTGCATTCTACTCAGCATGAATGCAACAAACGAATTTTTATATAACCTATATTAATTATTTAGATTTAGAAAATAATTACATTTGCCTAAATAAATGTGACAACTCTCAAATATTAAAGCAAAATTTTAAACTATTCTAAAAAGTTTTAAAATTTAGTGAAATTTATGTCACATTTCAAAATTTGAAATTTTGGGGTGTGACAAGACTACCCCCCTTAAGAGGAATCTCGCCCCGAGATTCTATGAGGCTAGCAAGAAAGAAGGATGATGGAATCACTCGGTTTGTCAATCTTCAACTTGATCGTTTCTTGAGCTTCCATAACAAGACTAAACACTCCTTCCTTCGCCGTCCATTCGTTGATGTCGGAGGTGAGCTCTACCCCCCTTAGGTTAGCACTTGGATCTCATCGAGATATCTTGTCCTTTATCAAAACATCTTCATCATTGTCTTGTTAGCGCATTCATGAAGCTTTACTTTGGTAGAAAGATTTCTTCGCTCGTTGACTTGTCTCGAAACTCGAATCATTCCGTTGGGAAAATAAGAGAAGATCTAGATGGATAGAAAAAGATAACCCAACTAAACTTAATATAACTATATTATACAAAGATGTGCTTACAAAGATAAGCTTCTCCACACATCGACACTCAATCAAAGATCCAAATCAATGCACTGGCACACAACACTCACAACAACGCACTACTTCGTCATTAAGGCTAGATCGGGACATAATACTATGGTCAAAGTAAAGATGCTCGCTCAAGAGAGGAAAGGATAAAAATCATTTTACTAAATAGATCAAGAGTAGACAAGTTGAGAAGAGAAAATAGAAAGATCAGAAGAGCACATAGATCGGGTTTTTTTTTCAAAATAGCTTTGAAAATAGGACTTTGTGGCAACCATTCTACCTAAGCTTGTGTCCTAGGGTCAACACGACTCTGATACCACTTTGTCACACCCGGTTTTTATTTAAACCGCACATGTATTCCAGGATCAAGTCTCATACATGTAGTGACATAAGTGAATAACAGAAACAGTGTATAAAGTTTAATACACCCTTATTTAAACAAATGACTCAAAGTCCTCAAACGACTCGAAGACTCAAAACGCTAGCGGAAGACTTCAAAGCTCCAAAACTCCACAGGGACGTCGACCGGGGCTCCACAAACTAGATGTAGTCGCCATAACCATCAAAGAAATAATCACCACCATCCTCTGAGCAGCATGACAAAACATTGTGGGGAAATAGCAAGAGTGAGTACATGTCGTACTCCGCAAGTGTGGGAAAATATGCAATATGCAAGCTTATAACAAGAAAGGCTAAACATGGGCTTAGTTGCACAAATGCCGTATTATTTATTTAAACACTTTTTGAAAGCAACCTATATTACTAGGTGATATGACTTAACAAGTATTCATGATAGAGCATCACCAAGATAATATTCACCAAGTATAAACATTAACATAACAAGTGCTTCACCTAAAAGTTCACATGCAAACAGAGGGTGCATCACCTAGAATATCACCGCAAGAACAAGTACGGTGCTTCACCTAGAACATCACCGTAAGCACAAACATGGCGCATCACCTAGAACGACACCATGCAAACAACCTTGGTGCTTCACCTAGAACATCACCAAGAAAACACAACCATGGCGCATCACCTAGAACGACACCATGCAAACAACCTTGGTGCTTCACCTAGAACATCACCAAGAAAACAAATAACGGTGCTTCACCTAGAACATCACCGTAAAACATGGGTGCATCACCTAGAACGACACCACCACTAGTGCTTCACCGAGAATGCCACTAGTCCAAAGTAACCAAGAATAGGGGTAAACACCTAATTTCCATGTTGCTAAAAATTACCCTCAAGTTATTAGGTTGAAGTGAACCATTAGTCAATTTTAACTTCATTGAGTGATTCCCAAAAGCATGGCTAAGCATTCACTACCAACCCATAAACCAAGACACGCTAACAGGGCGACAAGGAATGATATGGAAAAGGTATAGACTCATGGGATTCAATATTAAACAAGCATGCATGTTTTGCAAACAAAACATTTCCAACATAGGATCAATATGGTCAAGGACACTTGCCTTCTTCTTGCTGCTCAGTGGTGACCTCAAACACTTGGTCTTGGAAGTTCACGTACTCGTCTCCTATTTATCGCATCCAATAAAGAAGCACACAAACAAACAAAATAAGAAACAGTACACCAAATCATGCTAAAACTAAGAAAAAACAGTACCATCAGAGAGTACTCGTTCCTACGATTACGTGAGCGCAAGAATCACTTAAAACGGAGTTACGAGCAAAAAGTTATGATGTTTGAAAGACTATGCACTAAATCTGGAAAAACAGAAACAGTTACGAAATGAAATGTGCGTGTTCCCGTTGTCTGGACGGATATTTTGGGACAAGGTTTCCACAGGAATATGCGCAATATTGTGGAACATGTTGGACGCAAGATGATTGGGGCACTGGTTTACCTCAAAAAGAGATCAAATGGTTGGATCTAGATGGAGTTGTTCTGGAACAGTTAACGGTGACATTGCGTTCCTGGTCGATTCCTAAATGATCTCGACGAATCCTTTGGGGAACGCGTAGTAGACTTTCTGGAACACAACAAGGTCTTAAGTTTAGGTCAGAAAAGTAGAGGGATTGGTTGGAACACGAAAAACAATTACCATCAGACGCGCTGGACAGATCCAGAACAGGAGCAGTAGTCATTGCGAATTAGATCCCCGTCGAACCAGGTCAGATCTTGGGCTGAATTTTGGATATGTTGTAGAGGACTCTATTGCGCACCTGCTAGAAAAATTTGGTTGCATTTGGATGGACGGATCGCCGGGAACGTTGATGCCAATATGTGACTGTGCTGCTGGACGCGAGGGTGGCGACGCGTGGCGGCAGCCTGACGGCGTGGGAGGGGTTTGGAGGGCAAGGAGGACGTGGGGAAGGCTCCCATATATGTAGAGGGGGTGGCCTAGGGTTTGGGAGAGGGTTTGGGCTTGGCCCATAGGTGAGGAGGGGTGAGGAAAGGTGGGCCTCGGCCCAAACGGCAAGGAAAAGAAGGGAGAGTTGTGAGGGGATGGTGGGCTGCCTTAGTGTTCGGCCCATGAGGGCTTCAAGGCCATGGGGAGGACGTGGAGAGGTGCCCAAGCATTCATAGGTGATGTCGAGATAGTGTCCTAATGAAAGGAAATTGGGACTAGGAAAGAAAGTGCATTATCTAGCGTTAAAATGATGTTTTTCTTTCCTTTTGTGCAACGACGGTAGGTGGAATGAATGTAGATGGAATCATATCTTGGGTTTAGTATGTGAAGGACATCATGTCAACATTATGTTGACGGTAAGTTGGAGCTCTGGATCTCTAGGATCAAGTATGCCAACATGGGAACCCGCGCGCAAAATGCGACTAGCAACGAGGACAGCTAGGTGTGGAAGCGGCATGGTGGCATTGTGGTTGTTTTAGGGATAGAAGAAGACGACCAGGGAGGCCCGATGCCCATAGGGGAGGTGACATAGGATTTTAGTCGGGAGTTTGTTTGGCAGCCAAGGAGGGAGACAAGAGGGCGACCACAAAAGGACACCGTGGCAGCTCAAGCAGGGGTGCTACTCCGGCGTTTCTGTCGAGGCTGGGATGTAGAGGGGCAAGGGTTAGGACTTTTTGTAGCACGGCCTCGGGTACACACATCCAGGACATGGGCTTGTAATGTGGGCCAAGATGTTGCGACAAAATTGGATAGATGCAAAGAAACTGGATGCAAAAGGAGATGTGGGAGGAACAAGGAATAGATAGATCATGCGAGGGGAGCATGAATCGAATTGCCATGTTCAAGCATTGTGATTGCTTATCTGCCTGCTGCTTGCTTGACAAGGCTGCTAGGACCCAAATAGAGAGTAGGGAGAAGACGAGAGTATAGGGAGAAGACCGGGATGAACAAAAGAATAAAAATGACATCTTGGCTGGGTTGGAGGACAACAGGTAGATAACAAGATTAAAGTGGTGAAAGAGAGAAGGCAAACGATCAAGTTAAGCTGGACTGTGGAAAGAGGAACTCAGCCCATGGAGAGAAAAGAAAGAAAAAGGTGAGGAAGAAGAAGACGGGCCACAGAAAGATTCATCCTAGTGCGGCTAGGGTTTCTTTTCTTCTTTTCTATTTCTAACTTATATATTAAGCGAAAACGATTGCTAGCGAATTTGAAATACATTTTTCACTCAATAAAAACCTAGTGCATTCTACTCAGCATGAATGCAACAAACGGATTTTTATATAACCTATATTAATTATTTAGATTTAGAAAATAATTACATTTGCCTAAATAAATGTGACAACTCTCAAATATTAAAGCAAAATTTTAAACTATTCTAAAAAGTTTTAAAATTTAGTGAAATTTATGTCACATTTCAAAATTTGAAATTTTGGGGTGTGACATCTTGGCTCGGATTCTGCTCTGGCTCTGAAGAAAAAAGTGGAAGATAATCTCCGCACTCTGCTCTCCAGTGAGGACAATTACTTCGTGGAGACGGTACGCCCCCCTGGGGGTCGGGTTCGTGAGCGTAGCTTGCGCCTACCCCTTGGGGATGAAGATGATTTTGAGGCGAGTCGTCGTGCATCCTGTGTCCTCATTGTTCTGAGCATGATTCAAGGTATTCTGAAGAAGAAAACCCGTCAACAAGGAACGGGCTATCAATTTCATTGATCAAGCAATGACCAAGTAGACTGCGGAATTCCCGGAGCCGCGTCCGGAGGACTTGAAATCGCTGATTTCTGACCTCACCCGCTTGAGGGAGTACTTGTTGGGGAGGCCCCGCCCGGCTGCCTTTGATGAAAATGTCCTTGAAGGAGAGAAGGCAAAAACTGAGTCCTCACTAGAGCCAGTGGAGAAAGCATGCTCGGAAGTGACGTCAGAACTGGGATTGCTCGTGGGTCAACTGAAGCTAATGGAGGATAAAATTCAAGTGCTCGCGAAGAAAGAACAAGAGTATCATGAGAAAGCTGAGAAGCTGCAAGATGAGCTAGAGGCGCTACTGAACCGTGAGGAGGAGCTTCGTATCATGAGGGAGCGCAATGAAGGCCGTATTGCTGCCGACCGTGCCATCACTGAGGAGATCACCGCAGGACTGCACAAGCTGGAGGGATGTCGTGATGCGATGGCACCAGCAGGCATTAGTTAAGGCAAAAGATCCCCAGGAGATTGCCGTTGTCCTGGCGTATCCTAGTGACCCAAGCGAGTGCCTCCATCGTTAAGCTGCTCGTGGGAGAGCCAAAATAAATAGTTGTGCACTGATAGCCGTCGTTTTGAGGAGTTTTTGTTAGCAGGGTCAAAGTCCTTTAAGATTATTTCGTATCGAGTCGGGGCACTTGTCGTGCTCCTTTTTATTTAAGTCAATGAGAGTCTTGTGTTTTTTGAGTTGGGGCTTGGTGATGCTCCCTTATCGTGTCGAGGAACTTTGATTGTTGAAATGAAATATCAGTGCCATTTAGTCACACGAGCCTTTTTTTATTGTATATTCTTTTTACTGCGTACAAATAGCACTGATCCGGCCAGCACTTCTGCCGTTGCATGCTTTGCATTTGTTCCCCATATGTGCGTGTATCCACAGTTTTGTTCCTTAATCCTTTATACATATATATTTTTTTTTTACCGCGCTTCTTCAATTATGTCAGCACATATATCCATCTCTTTGCAATGACGGATGCACACATTGCCGCGGCCATTAATAAAATAATAGTGACTCTCATTAAGCAACCCCCTTCTTATATGTGGTGACGAATGTCCATGCCACCGTAAAAGATACATCTTCCAGATTGTGATGAAAATCCATACCAACTCCCAGAAAGATGTAAATAGCACATCGAGGCTTGTTTCAAACATTAGTCACAGACGGGACTCCTCTTGTTACGTTCGGACTGCAGTGAAAATCCATACTGCATTCTATAGAGAATTTATTGATCCGATCGTGGCCCGTGGTGCCAGACGATCGAGTCATCGGGTTTGAAAGTTCCGCACTAGCATGCCGAACCGTGCTCGTGCGTCTTCAATTTGCCGCGGATGACCATGCCGCATATTGAAGGAATTTATCAGTTTGATCGTGACCATCTTGTAGTCATGGTGCCAGCCGACCAAGCCGAAGGGTTTCACAGCTTCACACTAACCGCACTGGCGTGTTAAACTGCTCCCAGTCATCATCGATTCGCCGCGGACGCCCATGCAGCTTCTCGAAGAGTTTTATTGATTTGATCGCGGCCATATTGCACTCATGGCGCCAGCCGATCAAGCCAGAAGGTTTGAAAACTTCGCACTAACCATCATGGCGCGTATATTCTGCTCACCACTATGCTCGATTTGGAGCGGATATCCATGCGGCATCCTGAAAGCATGAAGATTTTTTTATTCCTGTTACACAAGCAAAGTGACCTGCAGGAGACATGTCATGTACCAAAATAAAAGGAGCCCACTTGAAGCATGTGTCAAGAGAAAGGACACGATTGTTTTAGGTTGTTTTAAAAAATGTTGGCTTTCCCTTTAAGCATTAGCTATAGGAGTAGCTTAGGATAAGACTGACAGAGCACTTGTGATTGGTGCCGCCGAATGACTGTAGCGACAATTAGTTGAGGAGTTTGTTTCATCTTGTTGTTCGTGTACGTGAGGACAACATGTTTGCATGCCCCTTACCAGGTGGTGATGGAAAATTCAGTCCTGGTCCTGCCTCACGTTGAGTAGCACCACAGCCCACTCGCACCTTCCTGACTAAAACAGAGAGACATGGGTGCGGCTGTATTGAAGTGGTATTGGGATACAAGGCTATGGGATTTGCCATTACTTTTGCCGAGGATGGTGAGTGGCTACCCTCCTTCTTCCATCTTGCTGGATTGAACTCATATTGGGCTTGCTTGAACTTGAACTGGATCATCTTTGATTGACCCAGAGTGCTTGGGCAGTCTTCTTTTAGCGTTAAACTTGCTTACCACTTGAGCCAAGGCCTACTTTTGGTGGCCACTTTTAGGCTCCATTGATTTATTCTTTTCGCTTGCGTTCCCAAAATACCATCTTTCTATTGAATTTGAAGGGTAGCCAAATCACCTTTGTGGAACTAAATAATCCTCGCAGGCATCTTCTTTTTTTTTTGTCCCTTGTTGTTCACCTCGCAGGGGTGGCAAGAGGCTTCACACTCGAGCACAACTTTTGTTGCGTAAGGTAGCCCTTTCTTGCTCTTTTCCTATAGTCTTCCCTGGGGTTTGACGTCTCATGCCAAGGGGTAAGAGGGGCATGGTGGCCTCGCAGATCAGCAGGGAAACCAAATCAATCTTCCCACCACCCTCCAGTAAGAGACATTTCACATGTGTCCTGTGCAGAGAGTGAGTGTGATATCTTTTAAGTTCTCCATCAGATGAGTTGGTACCTTCCCTCTTCAACAAGTGCTAAGCCAGCAAAATCCTCCACTACAAGCTCAATGCGTTTTTTTTTTTTGGGAAAGCCATGGTTTTTTTTTTTAGGACAATGACGTCCATGTAGAAAAGTTTGACAAGGGGGAACGCATAGAAAGCAAGAACACCCCCGTCCTTTATTATTTTTATTTTTTATAAAAATCTCTTAGGCAACACTTCATTGGAAGTACTTCTTCAAGAATCTCCCATTTATGGGGGGCATCGGCCTGACCCCTTGATGATCGATCAATTGATAGGCACCGCCGTCGTAGACTTGTTCAATGACGTATGGTCCCTCCCATTTTGGCTCGAATTTTCCTTTGGTCCTGTGAGTAACCACTATAGGGCGCCGAAGCACGAGGACGAGTTCGCCTTTCCTGAACACTCTTTGTTTGACAAGCTTGTCGTAAGCCCTCACCATGTTTTGACGATATAATTCCAAATTCTGTACAGCTTGTAGACGACCTTCTTCCAAAGCATTAAGCTCCTGGAATCTAAGCTTAATTTGCTCATCGGACGTGAGCTCCTCTTGAATGGCCACTCATAGTGAGGGCACTTGGATTTCTAACGGCAAGACTGCTTCACTCCCGTAGACAAGGGAGTACGGGGTGGCTTGCGTTGGTGTACGGACAGTGACTCGATATGCCCATAGTGCTTCCGAGAGGCGATCGTGCCAATCCCTTCGATATTTGCTCACCGTCTTTTTTAGTATCTTGCCAAGGGTCTTGTTGAACGCCTCCGCCATTCCATTGGCTTGAGGATAATAGCCCGTGGAGTAATTCCATTTGATCTTGTACTTGTCCTTGAAATTCTCCATCTTATGGGACTTAAAGGCCTTGCCATTATCTGAAGTGATGCGATGTGGAATCCCGAAGCGATGTATAATGTGTCGCTCCAAGAAGTTTATGACATTGTCGCTCTTGACTTCACGTAACGGGATAGCTTCAGCCCACTTAGAAAAATAGTCCGTGATGGCAAGGATAAAGTGATGACCGCCTGAAGACGGGGGCTCAATCTGTCCAATGACGTCAATGCCCCATGAATCGAACGGCCATGATGGCACCGTAGGGTGAAGCGGTGCCGGTGGGCGGTGCTTAAAATCTCCATGTATTTGGCAATTGTGGCAGGACTTGGCCACCCTTAAACAATCAGCCATGATGCCAGGCCAATAATACCCGGCAAGTCGAACACTATGATACATCTTTGGACCACTTTGGTGTCCTCCACACACACCATGGTGTATTTCTCGTAGAATTTCATCAGCCTCGGTTCGATTAACACATCGAAGAAGGAGCTCCTGTCCATAGGCGCGTCGATATAAGACACCTGCCTTATGAACATAAGACGGGAGCCGCCGTTGTAATTGGCGCCTTTGTACGGGATCATCAGGAAGGCTGCCATGGTTAAAGTAGTTGAGGAATGGCCTACGCCAATCTTCTAGCGTAGTTGCGATCGTCATGACGGAATTAACTTCGTATTGTTCGGGAATGATTTCCAAGACGGCTGGAAGTAGCCATCGCTCCTCCACAATAACTTGCGTAGGGTTTCCTTCCCGGAGAACGAGTGCTGCCGCGAGTTTTGCCAATGCATCGGCAGGTGCATTTTTGCTTCGTGGTACATGGACGATCTCAATATGTTCAAATTTATCCATCAATGTTCGGGCTGCACAGTAGTATGGCACCAATTCTGGTTTGCGTACTTCATAGATGTCATTTACTTGGCGTACAATGAGTTGAGAGTCACCATGGGCTCGTAGCGAGCGAATCTCCATTGAAAGAGCAAGAAGAAGGCCAAAGATCAACGCTTCATACTCCGCTTCATTATTAGTGCATTCTTCTTTGAGGAGGGAAAAAGAGTGATGTATGACTTCCCCTCGGGGCGTCTTGAAAACCAATCCCGCACCCGCTCTCCGTCTAAGGCCACCGTTGTTATCATCTTCTGTGCGTGAGGCCCCGTCAAAGTAAAGGTCCCAAGGCGCCTCTAGTTCAGTGGTGAAGACCTCCTCGTCTGGAAGATCTGTGATAAGAGGAGAGTCATCTGGTACAGGGTGGGCTGCTAGGAATTCCGCCAATGCTTGTCCCTTAATTGCTTTTTGTGGCACATAAGTTATATCAAACTCCATCATAAGCAAAGCCCACTTTCCAAGCCGTCCGGCGAGCACGGGCTGGCTCAACACATATTTTATAGGGTCCGCTCTTGCGACAAGCTGGATTTGGTGAGTTAGCATGTAGTGTCTCAACTTCTTCAAGGCGAAAATTAGGGCCAAGCATAACTTCTCGATAGGTGAGTAGTTATTTTCGGCGCCCACCATGGTTCGACTCAAATAGTAGCAAGCCACCTCCTTCCCTTCGTCATTGTGTTGAGCCAGCAAAGCACCTATAGAAGATGGTTGGGTGGCAATGTAAAGGATCAACGGGCGTCCTTTAATAGGAGCTGCCAGAACAGGGGGGTTGAGTAGATACCTTTTGATGTTATCAAATCCTTTTTGACATTGCTCATCCCAAACAAATGGTGCCCCTTTCTTCATGAGTCGTGCAAAAGGGTTGGATACGTCCCGACAAGTTAGAGATGAAGCGGCGAATGTACGCCAACTTCCCTTGAAGAGACTTTAACTCTTTTACATTTTCTGGGGGAGGCATGCTTACAATAGCTTTGATCTTTTTAGGCTCAATTTCAATTCCCCTATAGCGAACAACAAACCCAAGGAAAACGCCTGATTGTACCGCAAAGGCACATTTGAGTGGATTCATCTTGAGTTGGTGACGACGCAATCTCTCAAAGACAACCCGAAGGTCTTCTTGATGCCTTTCACGTTCTTTAGTTTTGACAACCATGTCATCAACATAACATTCCACCGAACGATGGATAAGATCATCCAGAACGTAAGTCATTGCACGTTGGTATGTTGCCCCTGCATTTTTTAGCCCAAAAGGCATCACGGTGTAGTAGAAGTTGCCCCTTGGGGTCCTGAATGCGGTGTCAAAGGCATCTTGTTCATCCATCTTGATTTGATTATAGCCAGAAGAACCATCCATAAAAGACAAAGCGCCATGCCCCGTGGTCGCATCCACAACCATTTCGGTGATGGGTATAGGGAAGTCATCCTTGGGGCATGCGCGATTAAGGTCACGAAAATCGACACAAACTCGCACTTTCCCATTTTTCTTCTCGACGGGGACAATGTTGGCGAGCCACCGTGGGTATTGTATTTCCTTAATAAACCCCGCTGCAATGAGTTTGTCGACCTCGGCAATTACTTGTTCTTCAAACTCTGGGCGTAAACGCCGAGATTGTTGTTTTACGGGCCTGATTTGTGGATCAATTGCCAATTTGTGAGTGGCAACACGGGGATCTAGCCCCGGCATTTCTTTATAGGTCCAGGCAAAACAATCCCAAAACTCCATCAAGAAGGTTCTATAGCTCTCGCGTTCTTCGGGTGTTAGTGTTGCACTAACAAAAGTAAGACGTGGGTCATCTTCGGTGCCTAAGTTGATTTCAACAAGCTCATCAATGGTGGGCTGACCACCGTCTTCAAGTTCTTGGAGGGCCGAGTTAACATCAAATGCCCCTTCTTCTTCACTAGTCATGACTCCAAGGGGTCCACTCCATCACACGCTTGATATGAGCAGCTAGCACCACCCTCGGTGGTGGTGGTCACATTATGACAATGCTCGACAACATTGGGTTTTTCATTTCCTTCTTTACACATCGAGAGGGCCTTGTAGCCAAGCCCGTACCTTGGGGAAGACTTGTTCTTTTTCTTTGTCAAACTTTCAATTTGTGCCCACCATTGCTCACATACGTCAGGTGCCGCCGTCAGGTGTTGGTTTCCACGTAGAGTGAAACCAGCCTTCTTCAATAAATGGACCATCTTGGGCTCAACTTTCATGGTAGATAGTGCTTCTTCCCTATCAAGGCAAGGACTAGAGAGCTCAAATATAGTATCACAATGTTGTTCATGGGGCACCTTGTAGAATGTGGTGCAAATAGTAGAACTACAAGGGTCTTGAATGGTCAAGACTTCGAGTGAAGTAGTTACCGAGACATATAGAGACGGGGGCTGAGTCACGTTAGCACCCCTGAAAACCTCCTCCATGATAGAAATGTTTCGCTTGACCTCTCCTCCTTGCCGTGGATTATCCCATCCACGTGCCCTCAATGTGAGGGGCGGTGGCGCATCATTGTTGCCGCCTTGGGCACCTACAGTTTTTCCAATGGTTAGGGACCTTTTATTCAATGGCATGCAAGTTGAAAAGGACTCCTTAGGCACAAGGGTCGAATTCTTTAATGGAAGTGGCGAGTTCGACCTCAATGTGATCGGTGCCGACATGGGGGTTCTCGCTTTCAGAAGTAACGGAGCATTCCTCATCATGGGAGCGAGCGTTTCTTTTGCTTGAGAGTTCGAGGTTGTGGATTCCTTAAACCCAATGTTGGTCGCCATTTTATATTCATATGGTACAGCCGAGAATGGCTTCATTTGTCCACCTTGACCAGAATTGTGGGAAGAGCTTTCTTTCTTAGCTATAGGTGCACATGGCGTGACCCAACGCTTTGTTGTAGATGTTGATGTCGTTGCTTTTGGCATGGTTAGCATATCGACGGCTAGGGCCACTCGTCCCAATTGCTTGTTGGCTCCCTCGATCGGAAAATAGTACTTGGCATCAGCGTGAAATGTCTCTTGAATGGTGTATGGGAGGGTATTACCATTGACGCGTTGTTGTGCGCCGTTGCCATCTATGAACTTCAAGCATTGGTGTAGGGTGGAGGGCACAACTCGGTACTTATGTATCCATGGCCTACCCAAGAGCGCTGAATATGAGGTGCTTGACTCAATGACGAAGAAGCGCACCTTGAAGCTGAAGGTGGACATTTGGATTTTGACAGTGATGGCTCCTAGAGTCGTCGTTCCGTGGTTGTTGAAACCACATATCACGACGTCCGTTGGCTCAAGATCCTCCGTTTTGAACCCAGCCCGCAACAAGCTTCGTATGGGCAGGATATTTACCGCAGACCCTGGATCGATGAGGATTCGGCGAAGGTGTGCTTCACCAATGTTCCCTTCAATGTATAGAGGGCGATTATGATCGTCTTCATCCACGACTCTATCTTCCTCTGTAAATGTTATCTCGTTCACATACAATGGATTGGAGTAGAGCCCATACTTAGCCATTTCAACTTCATAGACTTCTGGGGCTTGTAGTGCTTGAACTAGAGCATCCCGGAGGTCAGGTACTAACATGAGAGCATCGTAGACACTTAGCATGGCTGGAATTCTTTTGAGGTGAGCCAGGACGTTATAGTCAACATCCGCCTTTGCTTTTCCTTTATTAGGTGCCTCATTAACAACTTCTCGAGGTGGTAGCTCTTTCGGAGCTATCAATTTGCTTGCTTTCGTTGCATTGAGCTTTGGGACTTCAGGTAAAATTTTCCCTCCATGTAGATTCATGTGGACCTCCTCCACATGCTGGTCTTGTGCAGGCAGGTCAGCACGTAACACCTCAATTTCTTCAGGGGTGAAAATTAACCCATCGACCTCAGAGTTAGAAGGATCAAAGGTCACATTGCATAGTGCGATGTTTGATGGAGGAGATGACCCAACCCCTTTTCTCGCATGAGTAAGATCATCAAAGAAGTGCGCCATCATATGTTGATACGTGTGGCTTGCATTCTTTAACCCAAAGGGCATTGTCATGCCATAGATGTTGTCACTTGGAGTGCTAAGAGTGACGTTCATGTAGAGCCCTTCATCATCGTGTTCCCCTCGAGTGAGGACATTGGTGCGGAGTACCGCGACCTCATTTTGGTTGAGGTGATCTTCATCGCCCATGTAAGAATCAAAAATGACGTTGCATGGTGCAACGTTTGACGAGGAAGGTGCCTCAATCTCTTGCTTCTCTTGGCTATCTCTTGGGTTAAGTACTTGCCCCCAATTTGGTGCCAAGAACTTCTCGAGTGTGATGGGTGTCCGACTTGGTCGTGGGAAAGGTGCGTCCCCTTCCGACCAAGGGACAAACCTTGAGGGCATGCGCCTTTTACTTGGGTCGACCTTTCTCCATGTTGAGGTAGAAGTACGTGTTGGTGTAGCATAGGGATAACGTTGCCCCTTCGGAGCCATCGGGGCTGATTGATGATGAATCAACGTCCACGGTTCTTTCCCTTTCGTGGCTTGTCTCTTGTGTTCTTGAGAGGTTGCCCCTCTTGTCGATGATGCAAGCATTATGTTGGACAGTTGGTGCTCAACTTGAGCAAACGGCACCCAAGATCCCCTTTGCTCCTTTCCTTCTTGCCCTAATGTACTCACTGAAATCATGTTTACGGCATGATAATCTGGGTTAACAGCATCAGGGTCTAAGTTGACCCTTTTCTCATTGACGGCTTGTTGGAGCCACTCTTTAAAGGCGATGCAATCTTCGATTACGTGACCCACATATCGATGGTATGGACAATACAACGGATTGTCCACCATGTTGACTTGCTCAGGCCTTTGCAGGTTGGGTAAGTTCAATGCACGATGCTCCATTAATTGGTTGAACATATCCTTTACTAGCTCACGCCGAAAGACGTATTGCTTCTTGAGAAGTTCTTGGAGAGGGATACGTGACCTTCCATTTGATTGTTCCCCTTTTGCACCCAAGGTGGGCACATTGCCTTGTGACGATATTCTGGTGGTATTTGCCTCCGTCGTCACCTTGGGCTTACCTCCATTGTTGCTCATCTTTATCGTTGAATTAAACTTCTTGGCCGGGTCAAAAGCGCCGACATTTTTGTAGAGTTCCATTATTTGCGGCGACTTCTCAAACTCAAGTTTGGTTGTTGCCACTGCTGAACTAAGCATGCTGAAGTTCTTGGGTTCACGCCTAGACACTTCGAGGGACCAATGTTGTTGCATCCCGTGAACACACATTTCAATTGCATCTTCAAGATGCATCTCTCTAGCAAGCCGCACATAGCTATTGCGGAAGCGAATGATATAATCGTCGATGGACTCATCTCTCTTTTGACGTACTTGTGCCAATTCTACCACTGAGAAATCCTTTTTCATAGCCACAAAGTGCTTCTTGAATACTTCCTTCATTTGAGCCCAACATTTAATGGAGCCGACGGGCAAACGACTATACCAATGAAAGGCAGAGCCAGTTAATGATCCAGAGAATTGTCGTAACAAGAGTGATGAGCTATTCGCGGTGTCGCCACAAGCCGCCTCAAAGTAAGCCAAGTGCTCCCTCGCATCGCCGGTACCATCGAATAGACGGAACTTCGGTGGATGCCATCCAGACGGGAAGGCCACTAGATCATGCCATGCTTCGTAAGGCTTTTCTAGCTCACTCTCTGAAGTCATTGGTGCTTGATAGCGATTTGCTTAAGCTTCTTATTCACCATCTGCTCAACCAGGTCGTGGTAATCTTTCAAAGTATTTGGGAGGGGTGGATTATTAGATTGCATGAACGGCATCATTGACAGTCGGGCGCCCGCATGTGGCTGCTCATGATCATGTACAAAAGCTCCACTCATTGCTGCAGCCTCAACTTCCTCAATTTGCGGGTCTTCTATAGGTTTATGTGTCATTGGGTGTGTTGTTTCACGTCGTGCATTTGACGTCATAAATACAATAATCTGATCAAGACTCGCCGCCAATTGATCCATGCGTCGTCCTTGTTCGTGCACTCGTTCCTCTAGGGTCATCAAGTCCGGTCTTGGTGTGCTTGTGCCCACCCCTAGTTGCCTTACAACGTTGTTTCCATTTTGAGATGTGCCATTCTCCGTCGTCGCCATATGTGCGGGCGCGGTATTAACAATGTCGAGAAGATCTTCCCCATCCGAAGGGATCGAGTGATTGAGGTCTCGATAGGAAGGGGATCTCGAGTGGTTCTCTAGAGAAGAGGAAGAATCAGAGTAGCATGATTCCACGTCACCCTCATATTCTTCTATGGCTTCTCTTGACGTGCTTTGACCAGCCATGATCTTGAGGCGAGTGTTGGCCCCAGAGCGGTTCGCGACTCTTTGTAACTTGTCATGATCTTGCGGCAGCCTAGATGCCATATCAACATAGCGACGAGGAGATAGTCCACCATCAGATAGTGAACCCCTACCATGAGTGATAGGAAGACATGGCGCCGAACTCATTGCTCCTTCCATTGACTCAGTAATAGTATGCTTTGTTACATCAGATCCGCCTTTCAACCATGAACGTACGCGGTCAAAACGAGGAAAAAGCGCCTTAGAAAAGGCTGTCTTAGGATTCGGAACGATTTCCTCATCGGAAGGATATGAGAATTCTTGATTGACATGAGGGGGCCGCCACTTGTCTCCTTCATGCTCTGAGTGTGCCACCAATGTGCCACACGTAGCAATATCCTGGCTATTCTTCTCATGCGCACTATTATTTAATGATGAGTCACCCATGGAATTCGCCACGATCCCATCTTCTTGAGAAGGTAGTTGGGGTTCAACATGCATCATCACTTGGTCAGCAGCAGCGACTTCTTGTTGCTTCTCTAGATTCTCCTTCGATGACACCGTTGTTGTAGGTGGGATTTGTTCAATCCCTTCCATAGGAGCACTCATTCGAGCTGGCGGCTGTGATGTGGACGCCCCTGGGGTCATTTTTGCCTTAACATCTTCCCGTCGAAGAATGGTTATAGTGGGTGCCTTCTGCTCCATTGTCTCATCAAGATTTTTGGCATTAGGTTGCGCCGCGTGTGTCCTTGGAGCCAAGCGATTAAGAAGATAATGATATCTCTCGCTTCGGGCTAGTCGGGGGGCAATGCGGAATGTGACCCTATCATCATCGTTTTGTATTTCTCCATCTGGGCGGATGCGCACCTCAGTGTGTTTTAATACAAGGTCTTCTAGCTCTTGACGCAACAAATCACGATTCCGACGGCGTCTTTCCCTCTTACATTGGTTGATTGTGGGAGCATAATATTGCCCCGATGGACGTGGAGCATTCAGATGAGACGGGCGCTCGACTTGTCTTGTGATTGTGGGCATTGCAGCCCTTCTTGTCTCGATCGGCCTTGCCATGTGTTCTTCACGTCTCGGCATAACCGCAGTTTGGGGTTGAGCTTGTGCTTGTGGGTTCTTAACCCGCCATTGTTGAGCAGGGCGAGAAGTGGTTGGGTGTCGCCTCCATTGATTCCACCGTGGCGGTAATGCCCCTTGCCTTCGGTCCATGGTCGGGGCTGGTGGTGATCTCCGCCGCGGGGCCCAAGTTCTCCGATCATGTTGTGGCCTATGGACGTAGGAAGGGCGTCGTGGAATGCCCCTGTCCTCTCTCATAGATGCTTCGGGGATATCGCGGCGCTGTAGGTGCCATCGCAGCCTGCTCACTTCGTCTTGGAGTTGACGAAACTCCTCTCGTAAGTCACCTCCAACATTTGGCGCTGGTGTTTCAGATTGTAAGGCTGCAAACCTGTTATAAGTGTGTGATGAACCACCTGTTGCTGTCATATGAAGGCAAGGCGCCCAATTGCTCGCATGGATGTAAGGACTATCGTTGAATGAGATAGTTTGACCCGGCCGATGGGGTTCCTTGTGTGAGCGTTGCCTTTTCCAGAACTCCCTCATGATTGTCCGTCTTACTAGCTCCTTAATTTTGGTCGGCTCATGTGCCCACTCATCAGGGAACAAGTCATAAGGAGGAGTTAACTTGCTAGGATAGGTGAACACCTTATCCGCAAGCTCATGCATGTTGAGCGACCAATCTTCTTCTGGAATTGCACATTGAGCAATGCGAGAGCTTATTTGCTCTTGTAGTTGTTGCACCTTGCGATACTTCCTTCTATAATTGCGGAGTGGATGACGGCTTGATGCGTGACGTGCGTCAGCGATACGCCTACGCAAGTTGTTGGAGGTGGCTTCTAATGCCTCAAGCAGTTCAACCTCCGTGTGCTGTACCGACGCCTTAGGTATCTCGAACACCATTGTAGTGGACAGCTGAGGGGCCACAATGCTTGCACGTCGATTAGCTGCCTTGACACGCAAGTATTGTGCAGCCTGGTCATTCCCCAGCGTTTCAGCCACAAAGGACTCCTTTAGTAAGGAGCGTGCCTCTACCATGAGGCCCCGCCACTCCTTCTTCGCCTTGACAGAAGCTCGCTTGTGTGCCTTCTTGGATTCATGAGCTTCAAACTGAGCAAGGTCCTGAGTTTGATGCGTATAGTATTTGGAACCATGCTTAAAGAGAGCCACGGGTGGTAGTGATGACCCGAAATGGATCACAAATGGGGTTTGGGCCTCAACATCAATTAGCGATACCCCTGCAAGAACAGAGCCGTTGATCAGGAAACCTTCACATTACATATTGTATCATGCAACATATTAATCTGAGAGCGAATGAAGACGAGCCCGACGACCACTGATGTGCAGCAAAGATGGGAGGAGAACCAGGTCCCACTGGGCGTGCCATTTTGTTTGACACGAAAATAATAAAATGCTCTGAGCGAGAGGGAATGGGAAAAAAAATGCGGGGCGTGCCAGTGTACTATGTACACAAATAAATAGCCAGAGAAGTAGGGAAATCATGTATTTCATTAATTCTTGGAATCAACAAATTACAAGTTCCCAACATATAGTTGCGCTCCATAGCTTCATGGCTAAACATCTGCCTTTCGGCGACGTGTGTTCTCCTGGTTCCCAGGGCTTAGCAAAGCTCCCGGTTAATTACTCCCACAAGCAAAGCTCGCAGGACACCTCCGATTTTGCTGCGCGTGGTCATCGTCGTCGTCTTCGTATCGTCTTCTCCATGCATGATATATATATGTATTAATGTAGATGTAGGGGACCCACGGCCTCGTCGGCCCGTGGCGCCTTTAGTAGTGCAGCCGTCAATCCGGCAACACCCGCCATGTGGTCCGGCCTCGTCGGTCGCGGACGATGTGAGAAGCGTGGTTGGTGGGGTTCGAGGAGAAGTGAACGAGGCGTCGACGGTTGACGATGTTGCCGTAGCGAGACTCTATCTCGGATGACTGAAACTGATAGTCGCATGTACACATGCAAGTAGATGATGGCTTCTAGCTTTCTGCTTGCCACTACTACAAGTCGATGTTGACGGCCTCTCGGCGCAGTCTCCTTGGCGAGCCCACGGACTCCTCCGATGTCGCCGAGTGTCCGCAGCCGGGCGAGTAGTCGACGCACTTGGCGTTTCATCGGGAAGTCGTTGTCGATGTAGAGGCGCCATTCCTGACAGCCTAATCAGCATACGCAATGACCTTGTACTCGAGCCTCAACAAGAGATTAGAGGCAGCAACAGTAGCTTTTGGTCGTATACATGTACATGTACCCATTTCTTTTAATATTCCAACACGTTTCTTCATGGGCGGGCATAGGCAATGCTGTCCTCGAATAAAGCTAGGAAACCAGCGTATGATGAGCTGAATAAATTGTGATCTTCGCGTATAATCTCCTCGACGGTGCCGCAGCATGCTGAGCTTGATGATTCTCCCCGGCAGCGATATAACCTCACTGTCGCCTTAGATGAGAAGGTGAGCCCGGAAGCCTTTGCGAGCCATGCCGATGGACGGGTGGCGGGATCGACGATCTTCTCGAGTGGCGCGATGGTTTCGCCGCCGCCCCGTGCAGTGGACCGAGCTCCATGGTCTTCAGTTTTGGCGTCGGCGAGATGACATCCTTGTAGGCGGCGCAGAGCATCCCCGGTGCGGTGTCCGACGGTGACGGCGAGGCTCCTCCATCGGCAACTTGGTGACGAACCACCACGGCTACGTCTTGTTGGCTTCAGCTTGAGAGTCGCATGGTCTTGCCGTCGAGAATGCCGTACGCAGCGCCGTTGAACGCGGAAGTGACGCCGTCGAGTGATCGGAGCAGCGGCGGCCGTCGAGACGCTGACCCGGCGATAACCTCTCCCGATGCCTCCTAGACGTTCATGCAGGATAGGAACAAAGAGAGAGATCAGTGCTCGTAACAACCTGTCCCGGCCATGGCCTCCTCCTCGCTCGGCAGCAGCTCGCCGCCCTTCGTGATGAGTACGTCCGTCTGCGTGAGCAACAGGGACAAGTCTCCCTACCACAGGTTATGCGTGAGTTGTGTTGTGTCTTTTTCTCTGTCTGTCTGTGTCTGTCCCCCTCGATGTGAAGGAGCTGTAGTCCTTTTATAGACTCGGCAAGGCGGTTGGCGGCATGCAGGCGGTGAGCTGCCGTGATTGAGGCTTGCCTTGTAATTAGCCGGATGCAAATCAGCTATCAAGTTACCATGTATAGCGTCGTCAAGTTACCATGCGGAGTTCTGAAATTTCCATGTCTGCCCTGGACACGTTAATTCCTTTCCATTAATCAGAGAAACGATGATCATTCCATACCGGTGTTTCCATTTCTTTAACGGGTGCTGCTCCCTTGATTGAGACACCCCGTAATCACATAATAATGTACCTGCCTTATGGCAAGGAGGTTTCCATCAGGCCTGATACGCAAGCCATGGATTCCATTTATGATGATATTGCCAGCGTTGCTGCTACGTTTGCCTACTCCCACTGTCGGGCGGGCCTCCGTGTACACATTGCTGGACGTCAGAAACGAAGGAGGAGCAAGTAGTATGCGTGGTAGACTTGTCTACGTGCCGTCCAAATACACATAATAATACTGCCCCTTGCATGGCCAGGTGATGGGAAATCTACGGCTGTTGTTCGTGCTTATTTCTTTTCCAACCATGCGAGGGTAATGTCTGATATGAACGGCACTGACCCTGTGTTTGCGTGTGTAGCCAGAGTGTACACGCATGTTGCCTACACTGGCTCAGCGTTTTGGGTCTGGTCAACTACAGTCACGCCAGCTCTTCCAAGTCAAAAGGAAACCATTGTACCACGTCAAAAATCCATCAAACAACGATACTTAAGAGGCAGTTCATAACATGTTCCCAAGCATCATTATATATAGAACACCAAAGAGTTTCAATACATTGCTACCAAATGTAGTATCAAACTTTTGACATAATGCTAGTTTACCTACAAAGAGAATTGCTTCAATCAGTCACATGCCTCATACGGTAGAGTTATCATCCTCCCACGGCGCCGTATGGCCATGCCTCTCGCCGTGGTATGGTCATGCCTCTCGTGAGCTCGCTAGACGCACCGCCCGCTCGGCAGCAGCGTCTCCACCAATCTAGCCCGTCGCGACGCCTGTGAGCTCGCTCCAGCTGCGCTGCTAGCGCCTCGCCCCGCTTCAGCTCAGACGAGCTCGTCGGCCCGTTCGCACTAGAGACAAGTTCTTCCCCAAATCGATCCCCATTTGCGAACAAGCGATGCTATGCGTACCGTCACGCTGCTTGATTGAGCTTCTTGAAAAAAGAAATCGATCACGACCATCCCCAATCGAACCCATAGCCAGCAAACCAATTTCACATCTTACATGTGCCCATCCGATTATAGCCGTATTAATACAAATCGAGCCTAAATTAAACGGCCATGGAATCCAATCATGACGGAGGTGGCAGAGGATTTTGGGAAGGGGCTCATCCTAGTTGCCGTGTTCAGGGACGTCGATTCGATCTCTTGGCTTGGTTTGGGAAGAAGAAAACGGAGATGCCAGAAGGATGAGAGAACCCTTGCGTAGCTTCCTGAGGTGGTGGCTTCATCAGAAGTGAGTCACGGGAGCGGCAATTCCTGAATCAGAGACGGCGGCAAAGACACCGCGCCAGCGACCTTGTCCGGGGCTGGACGAGTTCGCAAGCAACTGTTGATCTGCTACAGCGGCCGATGGGACATAGTTCAAGCGTTCAAAGGGCTCGCGCGGAAGGCGCATGGCAATCTGCTTAGCCTCGAGGACATTGACGAGTCTCTGCTCGCCAGCAACCTAAAGACCAGCCAAGCCAATGAGTTCTCTTGTCCTGACCTGCTCATTCGAACCAGCGTGGTGAGCAGAGGCTGAGTAACTTCTTGTTGTGGCAGTGTGCGTACTCGGAAATCTTCTTCTCCCATGCAATCTGGCCTGATTTTGGCGAGGCTGAGTACCTCCAAGCCTTGACATCTTTCCAGAACAGAGAACGGCGGTTTGGTCTGAGAAAATATAGGCATATAACCTATGAAGTGTCTACCTTTAGGAGCTACGTGCAACAGTAGACTATAAGAATTTGATAAATGGCACATCAAATTTAGTAGAGTTCCGAAGTGTCTACTGTTTTTGGAATGAGGTCACGCGAGTGTAAAGCCTACTCCATTTGCGTCGGGTGATACGAAGCCCACCTATGGAAGCCGACACCACAACAACATGCATTCAGAACTTGGTCCCTGGGAGCCTGCGCGAGCTACGGTGCCCGGCGCGGTGGGGCTCCGCGGGTGAAAGCAGTTCCCTGGAGCGTTCGACCATATTGAGTCTGCTCTGCTGCTGGAGCCTGCCTGGAGGGCAGTTGAGAAGGGTCTCCGTGTGTCCAAAACGCACAGCTGTGAAAGGCGTCCGGCTACTTCAGCGACAACGCGTTGCCTGGATCTAGATGCCACGACGAAGAAGCAACCAGGCCACAGCACAACGCGGCGCCTTCCCCTTGTCTTCGACAACGAAGATGCCTCTTTGTTGCCTACAGCTGCTGTGTCAAGACGTCCCCTAACGTACGTGCAAGGGTCAGCACAGGCCAGTTCTAGTGCCGCATCTGTGAAAGAAGATGTCACCAGTGCGATCCTGTGATCGATATCAATGAACGCATGTGTTTTCTTTTGCACATGAAAGCGTAGTAGGACAACCAATATGTTAGCCGATGATACGACAGTACTGAGAATAGGATGCACCAGAACAAAACTGCCATAGCTACGAAAGATATGGTAATTAACATGTGTTCATTAGTGAATCTCATCTCCCACCCAAGTTACTTGCACCAAGACAGAAAGAAATACTGTCACATCCCAAAATTACTATTTTGGGATGTGAAACATTTTTCTTTATTTTTATAGCTTTTGTTTGAAAATAAAATGAATTTGATTTATGTGATGGAAAATGTATTTATAAAGTTTATAGAATAGGTGAAGGATATTGTTGGTTGGATAATTCCTTGTTAATTTACCCAAAATTTCCTACCATTTTCTCCCATTTTATCCCTCTCTTTCTCATTTTCCCTTCATTTCCTTTTATTCTAAATTCGCAAAACCTCCAGCCAGACTCTGGGCTGAATTCTCCCGGTCCAATTTATTTTTCTTCTTTCCCTCTCGCTTCCTTTTCACCGCTTGGGCTCATTGTTCCTTCTCCCCGCGCGGCCCAGCAGGCCCAACCCAGCTCGCCACCACCAGCCCACCTACTCTCTCTCTCACTGACACGTGAGACCCGCTCGTCATCCCCGCCGCCCAACCCTAGCACCACCGAGCCGTACGCCGCCACCGCCTCCTTGGCGTGTGTGCCGCGTCGCCCTAGGACTCTGCACTTATAAAAGGCGGACCCCATGCTCCTGTGCCGTCGTTTCCCCAATTCCGCCGCCTCCCGCGACCCGCACTCCCTAGCGCTGCCGCCGCCATTGTCGCCACCACCCGGAGCTCGATGCGCTACCGCTCGGAGCCTCCTTCGCCTCTACCGAACCGACGAAGAGTTTCGTGAAGACACACCGCCCCTCGCGAGCTCCTCCCCGACGAGTTTTGATGCCCGCATCCACCACCTCGTCGATGCCGGCGAGTCGCCGCCACCCCTCACCGTCGCGCGCTCTACTCCGGCCATCTCCGTGCTGGCGTGACACCACGGTGAGCATCCCCGTCTTATTCTCTTTCTCCAAGTGCAAATTCTGTCTAGAACTGAAGATTCTAGCCCCGCTTAGCCGAACTCCGGCGATGCTCCGGCCAAGGCGCCGCCGTCAAACTCACCGCCGGCCACATGACCCTCAGTCTAGTCCACCATGGACCAGTGGACCGACACCTTGGCCGCGGTCCACGAGCCAGTGAACCCTGTCTACCGTTTTTCCTTCACATTAATAAATCTGTAAAAAACAGTAAATGGCTCCTTTGCACTTTCACCCCTATTGATCCTGATAATATAACCCGAAGTATATTTTCCATTAAATATTGCACATAAGCCCCTGAAACCTCCGTCATTTCATTGTTTAGCCCCTAATACCTTTGAAACATCATATCTTTTTATCGGTAATCCCGATTTAGGCGATACTTGCGCCTAAATCTTCATCTCATCATAAGATATCCAACCATACTGTTTTTATGACCTGTTTATAATGTTTGGTGTACTGTATTTATTTGTTTGTGTCTTTTCTTTTATCGGTAGTTTATTCGAATCGATGATGACGTGGAGAAGCGGTACGAGAAGATGAAGAGCAAGAGAAGATCACTGAGCAGCATTATATAAACAGGCAAGTGTCCTTGAACATCTTGCTCCTATTAGTCTAGATTGTAGTACATTCCTTGATTGCATTTGCGTTCAGTTTGAATCCTATGTGTCATTACCTCGTTCCTTATTATTCCTTGTCGCCTGTTAGGCAGTGTCTATCATGGGTGTAGATTCATGCTTAGCCTTGTTGATGTTGAGAAGGGAAGTGTCCTTAATTTTGACTAATGATGTATGCAACTTAATTGGGATCGTTGGTAATGGTTAGCAACATGGAGCTTTTTAAGGAATCTAAGCAGGATGGTTTGTTTGGTATGGTGCCGTTGTGCACGAGAGTTTGGTTTGTGCTTGAACCTTCTTAGATTCTAAGGACCGGTTCATGGGCTTAGTAACCTGGCATAACCGCGCCATCACATGACTGATAATGGGACAACTTGGCCAATTAATTAGATGTTCTCCTATTTCTGTGGTACCATCCGGTTGATAGAGTGGCGCAAATGGGGGCTACCGGCAAGAGAAAATAGACTTGTCCATTATAGCGAATCCTAGCTGGTGTCTACAGAGTAGAAGATGCTTTGTAAAGGCCTCGTAGTGATCTCCTGGCCGCATACCTAAGGAAGTGTGCATTTGGAAAAATGGAGGTTTTAGTCAACCGACGGGTGACGAAATCACGACTTGTGGGTAAAGTGGTGCAACCTCTGCAGAGTGTAAAACTGTCTTGACAGCCGTGCTCACGGTCAAGAGTGAGCTTGGACTTCCTCATGATTAGTTGGTTTGGGTGGTTTGGTAGTCGGGTGGTGGGAACCCGATGAGTTGGTAGCTAGGTGGTGGGAACATGGTGAGTTTGGTAGTCGGATAGGATCCGATGAGCTTGTCTTGGTTACTGTTGGGGAGTTGTCATTACACCTAGTAAATAGGGTGCTTTTGATAGGTGTTTATGTTATTACGATTGCATAGATACAGCCATTGAGTTAAGCCTTTCTTGATTTAGCCTTGCATGTCATACTTTCCCCCAATTGCTGAATGAGGAAGCTAAGGACTATAAGAAGATGATGCAGAGAAGGTCGCGTTGCCGCCAGTCGATTGCCTGTGGAGCGCCCTGGAGTTTCTTCTTCCGCTGACGTGTTTACTCTGGTTGGATTTATTTATGTTGTTTTATTCGTTATAGAACTGTGTATCACAATGATGTCACTGCATGTATGATAAAATAGATCCTGGCATACATATAGAATGCATTCGATTTATGTATATAAAAATCAGGTGTGACACATACCCATCTAATATTCACATACAAAGCAGCTACATGAGAAGATTCAGGCAGAAGTTTCTTTTTTAGGGTAGCCGATAAGTATTGTATCGGATCAATTATGTTACAGCTACACTAACTAGGGCCATTTAACTATCCATGCTTGGAAACAAAGATGAATATGTTATTCCCGTGATTGAACTACTAAGCACTAGTTTTGTATTGGATTGATTAAGTTATAGCAGTACTAACTAGGGCCATTTAACTATTCCCGTAACTTGTGCATTTGTTTTCAATTGCACAAGACATGACTATACTTTTTCAGTTTCTTGACCTTGTTCACGTCATTCAATATTTTGTCACAAAAGGCTTAACCTCCTAGATCAAATCCACGAAAATAAAACGACATCAACACCCTCCCCCTAGTTTTCAATTTTTTCTTGGCCGCCCGTACGGACACCCAACTTGAGGTGAGCCCAAAACTGTTTGGGGAAGAAGACAACTCGGTTTTATATGCTGTGGCTAGCACTGGCGGGCGCAGTGACATCATATGTCCGCCACTGCTAATGTCCATCAGTGGCAGAAGGCATGATGTCATCACCCGCCACTATTGCCTTCACTTTCAGTGGTGAGCACCTTGACATTGGGGCCCGCCGCTACTAGTCGACGTTGTAGTGTCCAGCGGCCCTGATGTCAGCTCATCCGCCACTGTTGGCTTCTTTCCAGTGGCGGATGCCCAGACGCCACTTTGCCCACCACCGGTTAGTGCTCCGGGTCCTATAGCTGCGATAACGCCAGCCCGTCCGCTACTGCTTCTTACCTTTCTGGCTAGGTTTTGCCCCGATCGTAGTATGTCTTCTGCAACCAGTATAAATACTCCCACTAAGCCAGTACTATATCACAATCTTATTTCTTCCTTCTTCACATAAGCCAGCCCGTGCAAGGATCATCAGGCAACAGGACTGACGATGCTTTTATATAGGATTGGAAGGCAACAGGAAGTAGCTTACAACTTGAAGTATAAGATCATGTTGCTCATTGGATATTTATTGGCAAAGATCTTCTCGAAACACGTAGCCAACAAAACAGTTCCTAGCAAGGATCTGTAACATCTCCTCGAGTATAAAAGTGCATTCTTTTATTCCAGAGGTCCTCATCTTTCACTCCAGATTGCTTAACTGTGCTAGTCTCACCCAATTGACCTTATCAAAGGGTCTGGAAAACTTGGGCACTGGCCGTGTGCCATTTTTCATGTGGCTAGTTGAACATAACAAATGCTGGACAGCAGAAAGGCTAAATAGAAGAGCCTGGGATCATCCCAAGTAGTCTCCTTTATGTGATCAAGAGAGCAAAACCATTATCCATTTACTTGTTTTGTGTGTCTTCACACGCCAATTCTGGTTCACTCTTGCGCGGCGGGTCGGCCTTCAGGATCTCTCCCCTCAACCAGAATAATACACCTTTCATGATTGGTGGAGAAACGCAAGTGACGCTGCAGGGGGTTTGGCACAGCAAGGCCTGAGGCCTCAATACCCTCACAATTCTTGGTTCCTGGATAATATGGAAACATAGAAACCGCTGTGTCTTTGATGGAATCTCCCCAGGTTTGGCTCCTGTCCTAATCCAAGCTGGTGAAGAAATGGTGACTATGGGAGATGGCTGGTGATAGAGGATAATCCCTCTTGACGGCCCAGCTCCCTGGAGACTAACCTTTAGTTATGTTTGAGGTCGTTTTTCATGTAATCATGGGCGTGAATGTAATCTAACAAATTTGGGGGGTATGCTGTACCGTACGGGGTCTTGTCCCTTTATTCATCATCTTAATATAATGATACGAACCTCTCCTGCGTGTTGAGAAAAAAAAAGAAAATCTCACACAATTGGTCATGTTTCTTCCTGATTTTGAAAGTTTCAGAAAAACAAAAGCCATGCCTGAATCGGGAGCGCAATCTGTTGCAGTTACCACAGGGTTATTAGTTGTTTCTTTGTTAACTGACATTCTTGATCCTAGGCTGTTCTTAGTTGTTTCTTTGTCAACTGACATTCTTGATCCTAGGCTGTCTGGAGGAGGATGGAAGACTTGGCTGATACCAAAAGAGCATCGGAAAAGCCGTCCTTGGCTGATACCATTCTCTTCTGCTTATGTAACCACTTGTGAATTAAGTAAGCCAGCTTCAATGATAGTGATTTGTAACGAAATTATGTATGAAGGGAACACTGACCATGCCTCATACTATGGCTTTGGCCAGTTGCCAACAGGGAGGAGGAAGGCCACGGGACTGATCAACCATCTCTTTTTGTGCCTTGGGTGAACATACTATTTTTGTTTCTCACCCAATATAACGCAGTCCAGATGGATGAAACATTGAAGGAGATGAAATGGTCTGTTATTGTTTTGCGACAATGCTCTGTAGAATTCCTTTAGTGCCTGACATATTGCATTGTGATCACTATGCGATTGTAACACCCTGGCGATTAACAGCTTGTGTAGCAGCCATCGTTTATGACGGCCAGAATTTAATTGAAGTTGTTGTAATAGTTACATATGGATTGTTTAAGTGGGTATAGTCAGCATATAGCCCTTGTTGTACCGCGTGGTGAACGCGGGTAGCACTTCAATATAGCCCTTGTTGTTTCAAACATACACCTTTCAGTTAACCCAGTCCATAATGCGTTGACGAAAGTGCAAGAGACGGTAAGCGAGTTTTTGATGTAAGACATTACAGTGGTATTAGAATATCAACCTTTGCTGCATGCGCACATGTTCATGTGCCACATGCCCACTAACAGGAGATTAAGTGTATAGTTGTCATGTACGATAGCCTTGTGTATGCCTTCGTCCCCCATAACATCTAAAACGTATGTCTATGCCTTCCCAGGTATATAAATGCACTCCTTTTCTTCGTTTTGATCCCTGAGCTCCAGACTGCTGGTTCGATGTGCTAGCTCTCACCCAATTTGTCTTGTCTCGTCCTGCATTTGTTGAATGCCTTCTATGAGGCACAAATTTTTGCACTTTGGGAATGTGAAGCGTCAGGACACGATGCTCGATGAGTAGTGCAAGAGCATTGATCCGTCGGTGGATTTGGACTACTTTCCGGAGTCATCACGCGTTTGAACAGTACTGGAAGCGCGTACCGTTATACAACGCCCGCCTAAAGAAGCACTTGGACACCACAACAACATGCAGTCTCCGCAAACTTCCGAACACTTTGCGCGGGCTACGTTGCACGGCGCCACGGCACGGCACGCCGGCTCTGGAGGCTGTTCCTCGGCGCGCTACGGCCCAGCGGAGTTCCAGCATATACGGGCCCCGATCCTGGAGATGCTACGCAGCGCCACGAACAACTGGGTAGCGGCGGCGCTCAGCCAGCTGCTTGTTTTGCTCGTCACGCTACGGGCGGTGTTCACGGAGAAGGAGCATTGAAGACGCTAGCGACGCAGCCTCGTGCGCGGTGGAGGGCGGCCGTTGAGGAGGATCGAGCTCGCTGGGGCAAGAGCCGCCAAGGAAGCAGCCCGCAGTTCCGGTCAGGCCACAGCACCTGCGGCATCCCTTTGCCTCCTTCGGCAGTAGCCGTGGCCCGTGTCAACACCGCCGATATCTCTGAGCCTTGTTCACCGCACTGTGGCGATTCGCCGCTTAACCTGATCGATCAACGTTGTGTTCTGTATTGTACCCATAAATTAAACGGATATGCCAGGACCGCATCAAAGCATGATTGGTCGGCGATCTCAAACTACTAAATCAGTTCTTCTTCAAAAAGGTGTGTACGTAATTTATAACGGGCAAAAGAAAAATTGGCGTTTAGGACTATTTTCAGAAAGAAGAAATACAGCAAGTAGACACGTGAGATAAATTTACGGAAGAAGGCTTACAGCTATAGACTGTGAAATAGTTATGAGCTGCACTCGCGGTGTTCCTTACAGGAGTGGCTTAAGTTTGTGCTCCTCCAAGCACATCTATCGTACGGTTGCCTGTTGAGATTCTTCAAAGTACATGCGTTGCTCGATCTACCACTCCCAAATGCCATGCAGGCATCTTTGGTTTGCTGTTGTGGAGGTCCGCAGTACAACCCAGGCTCGCATGGAGGGATGATTAGCAAATTTCCGTAGGAAAAAAATCAAGCTTCTTCCACTGCACTCAGCAAATACCACATCAAGGCCATTGGACGTCTCAAACAACCAAATGGGTTATTGCAGAAAGAAAGGGCGTCTAATTAAACTGCAAGTTTCTTTTGTTTTGTCTGGCCTCGTTTTTTCTCCGAACAGGCGGCAAAATAAATTTTTTGGATGAACTGCTATGCAGGGCACAAGTTAAACAAGTCGTTCAACCGATGCAAGATCACACGGTGGTAAAGGCGCAAGGATGTCACAGCGTGACGAGCGACTCTGCCATCAGCACACAAGTTAGAACATCAACCTTTGCTGCATGCACGTACGTTCATGTGCCACATGCCACTAATATTTAGGGTGTGTTTGGATGAGGGTCGAAGTGGGTTGGGACGGGGTCAACCATGTTTTCTGGGTTGAGGCCGCCCTTGTTGCTGTTTGATTGCAAGTCTGGGGCAAGCCACTTTTTTTGTTTGGTTGAAGGGATGAATGCGGGCGAGGCCGCCCCTGAATGGCTGGGGTTAAGCACATGAATATGGTCACTTGTGGTGAGTTTACCTCTTTGTGCCATGAAAGCAAGAAATATGCACAAGTATTGATACAAATAAATCAAAACAAATTTAAGAAATAATTAGCAGGCTTTGACATATATAATTAGCAAGTCTTACCGACATATATGTTCATGCCTTTCGTATATTTTTTTCAACTAAATTCATTCCTTATACTAAAGATGGTGTGCTTTACTCTTTATTGACATAATACACATTTTGTAAAAAGACAAATAATAAATAAATGATAGTATATAGGGGGAAAAGGAAGAAGAAAAGCTGAACTAGCCAGCCATTTGTGTCCAACGGCCCAGCAGGCCAGCACCCATCGAAACAGCCCACGAAACAGACCGTTCTCTCCGAATTGGGATCGTCTGCCATCAAACCGGCTTTCGACCGTCGGATCAAAAATGAACGTGTGAGGTTTGATGCTACAGTACCAGTGAAACAGTAAAACCCAAAAAGTATTTTTGCAAGCACCGATTGAGGTCGGATGAGTCCCAGATTCAAGCAATCCGCGATAAAAACAATCAAAATTGATTGCCAGCTTTCTCCTCTCCCATTTCCCTCTGCCAAAATCTGATTCAAACTATCGCCGCCGGTGAGTACTGCTGCCCCGTTCTTTCCTGATTATCGCTTCTTCTTCTTTTTTCCATATCGACTGGGGTGAGCAGTGGGCGAAGGTCACTGTAACCTGGAGAGGGACCACGAGAGAGCACGTAGTGGAGCCCCGAGCGACGGGGCCGTGCCATCCACTTGATTTTGAGGGATCGAGCCGCCCCCGAATCTGGCGGAATATTCGGCCAGGGGCCGCCCCCGCCCCTACGTGACCCCAAACCAAACACTACCGAAATGGTGGCCGCCCCAGCCATCCATCCAAACACACCCTTAGTTGCCGTGTACGTTAGCGTTGTGTTGCTCTGGAGCATTTTAGGTGGTAACTATAACACCGCTTGAAGGCTATCTTGGCTCCATTAACTCAGTACCGACGGTGCCCCACCAAGTTGAAATGATTGTCCAATGCAAGGACATATAAATGTATAGTAATTGATGAGCGCTCACATCACAGGGAAGGATACAACATTTGAATGCATTTTTCCAGGGCAGCGACTGAAGCTCAGTGTGTTTCTAGACAACCAAACAGTTGCTAGGAAGAATGTCTATGCATTCCCGAGTATATAAATGCACTCCTTGTCTTCCTTTGGTCCGTAAGTTCCAGATTGCTTAGTTAGGTGTGCTAGATCACATCCCGCACTTGAATAACTTCGATGAAGCACAAATGTTTGCAGTTCGGGAATGTGAAGCATCAGGACACGATCTTCGACGAGTGGTCCAAGGGCATTGGTCCGTTGGCGGATTCAGACCACAAGCCATAGAGGTCTCGCGCGCGTGACAAAGATTACCTGGGCATCCCGTTATATGTCGCGTATCTAGGGAAGCACTTGGACACAACAACATGCACTCGCCGCTCACTGCCCAACATCACGCGCGGGCTACGTTGCACTCACCGCGTAAAAGGGGTCTTGCCTAATGGTTAAGGCACCCGAGTAACACCTTTGAGGTCCTGGGTTCGACTCCTGATGGAAGCGAATTGTCTAGGATTTAACGGCATTTGTGCTTTCAGCGGTAGGCGACGTGGCCGTCGACAGCAAGGCGCCAGTGGTGACTTCGTCAATTTGGAGGATTTGCTGGCTCAGTCTTCAAAGATGCTCATAAAGGTAGGATTTGCGTATGTGCGTTCATAGGGGTGAGTGTGCGTGCGTTGTGAGTGTCTGAGTTGTACTGTGTAATAAAAAAACATGCACTCACCGCTCACTTCCGAACATCTCGCGCGGGCTACGTTGCAGGGTGCTATGTCGCGCGGGCTCCGGAAGCTGTTCCTTGGTGCACCTCAGCCCAGCAGAGTTCGAGCGCGTGCGGTCCCTGATCGTGGAGATGCTTCGCAGCGCCGCGGACAATGGGGTACACTACTACAAAAACAGCCTTTGCTGGCGGACGTTTCGACGTCAACGCCTCTACCAGATCTGTCGACCAAATCAGCTCGTCCCCGCGCCTCCGGGGAAGGGGAAGGGGAGGGAGGCCGCCCCGCCGCGCTGGCCCGCCTCGACCAACTCGTCCCCGTGTCGCCGAGGAAGGGGAAGGGGAGGGAGGCCGCGCTGGCGCGCCTCGACACTGACACCTCGGGGCCGGCTGGACCTTCAGCGGCAAAAGAACCAACCTGGCCGCCTCCACCTCTGGCTCCGGTGCCGCCTCCACCTCGACCTCCACCGCCGGCTCCGGCTCCGCGACCACCTCCTCCTCCGGCGTCAGCTCTGGCTCCACCTCCGGCTGCGACTCCGACTCCAGTAGCCATGCGGCCCATGGGGACCCCGGCTCCACTGGCCATGGCCCATGGGGCCCATGGGGACCCGGGCGCCTCCGGCTCCGGTGGCCATGGGGCCCATGGGGACCCAGGCACCTCCGGCTGCGGCTCCGGCTCCGGGGGCCATGGCCTCCATGGGGACGCTGGACCCCATGGCAAAGGCACCGACCATGGCGACCACGAGGAATCGGCGGACTCCGCGCGGTCGGACCATGGCGACCAAGGCGAGGGCGGACGGGGACGGCGACGGTGGTGGCGACGGCAGAGGGCGCGCTCGCGGCGGCGGTGGTCGTGCGAGCGGCGGTCACACGCCATCTTCCTTTCTAGCGGCGGCGGATCTATAGCGGCGGATCTGTAGTGGCGGGTGAATTTCCATCCGCCGCTATAAATAGCAGCGGCAGACTAGGGTTTCACCCGCCACTATAAATGCGAGCGCGCCCTCCGCCCATGCGGGGCTAGCCACAGTCACCGACATGTGGTCCCCGACCGTCTGCGGGACCACATGTCAGTGACTGTGGGTGGACTTGGTTTCCACCCCCGCCGTCACTCGGGATGGCTCGGCCTATCTTGGGAGTTACTGGGCCGGATCGGGCGGTGGACGACGACGGGATTCGGGGCGTCCAGATCCGAGGCGTCCAAATCCGGGCGCGACGTCTCCCGAGGCGGCCAGATCCGGTCGTGCGCGGGAGCGGCGAGGCCAGCACAGAGGCTCCCTACACGGAGGCTCGCTGCTGCTCCCTCATGACGCAGATCCTCCACAACGACGTACGGCGGCTTCCTCCAACGCACCCTGGTCCCCGCCGGCACGGACGCCGGCACCGGCCTCGCCATGCGGCTCTACATCCGGGAGCAGGAGCGGCTCATCTCCATCCCCGTCGTTGTCGCCGGCCCGATTTGTTTTCTTTCCTTTTTTCTTGCTGCCAACTATGTTGTACTAGATTCAAAGCTCCAAAATCTGATCAATAAAGTATGTGTGGATGTTTCTTTGAAATATGTGACTGCCATGCAATTTCAAAGCTCCATGGCTGCTTTGGACTATTTTTTTTTATTTCGCTAATTCAGCAGTAGCGGCGGGTGGTGGCACCGGCCGCCGCTGAAAAAATCAGCAGTAGCGGCGGGTGCTGGCACCGGCCGCCGCTGAAAATGCCAGCAGTAGCGGCGTCTGTTGTTTCTGACCGCTGCTGAAAATGTCAATTCTAGCGGCGGGTGGCTTCCGGCCGCCGCTGAAAATCGTATTTGTAGCGGCATCAGCGTAGCGGCGGGCCAGTGGAACCGCCGCTGTAATGGGTTACCAACCGCCGCTGCAGTGCATTTGTGATGTTGTGTTTAATTAACTCGTGATAGCATATCGTAGGATGGATTGCATATAACTGGTGGATTGTGTTCCGTTAAGCCTCTCGGCCGTATCGACAGAGTATAGAGATTTGGAGGGTCGTAAGGATCCTCGTTGATACATCAGGCAGTTTTGTATACATAATATGTAAACTACCAAATCAGTTCTAACCGTGGACTTGCCTACATGTATATAAATACTTTAATTAAGTGCATGGCACCAAAGAAACAAGTGAGAATGGATCAAACCAACAAAAATGATGCAGAGCAACCAAGGTCAAGCTGTGAAAGCTAAGCAGGAAGTAAACTTGCCTTTAAAGAGATATGCCCTCTGTGCTGTAACACGTGAATTGTGAAAAAAAAGAGTCAACAAAGAATGCATGCGCCTTGTGCTCCTACCTACTAGGTACTTCGAGTGATACTTTATAAGAACCAAGTAGCTTTCCATTTTTATGTTCATTGATCGATATAGCTTCATGCAAAGCATTTTTTTTGGTGATGGGCGATGACAAAAGTATTGAACTAAAAATTGAAGATCGTGCCTAGAACATATGTAGCACTAGGGATAATTAGGAGGCATCGAGAAAAGTTGATCAACAATTGTTGAGCAATAAATAACAGCTATTCTTGGAGTCGTGATAAGGTGGACCATTCAGCACCTGAATTACGCTCCTAGAAGCTAGACTACTTCCTTTTTTTTTTTTTTTTTTTAGAAATTACACAGTACAACTCAGACACTCACAACGCACGCACGAAGCTAGACTACTTCCACAACAGGCACATATCCTTGGTTTCTATGTGCCTCATTCCGAGAAGTGTATGTCTTAAACATTTGGCATGATTATGCTGACACCCCATAATGATCGTAATAGTCCAGCCTGGCTACATTACCATGACACACAGAGCCAATGTCCTTGTTTAAAAAACTTACAGCATAAAGAAAAATCACCATTCAAGAGGAGTAAATTTCCTAATTTGCTAGCACACCTTACTAAGTTGTTGTCTCATAAACGGTCTCATACATGACACGTAATTATAAAATCATCTATGAGACAAGATATACAATGGATGGTTGTTTTTGTTGTCTCATAAAAATACCATACTTCTTTTATTTGTGGGTGAAAAAAGGAATATTTATGAGTTGCATGGCAATAACAACTCATACAATGGTGTGAAAGTTGTCTCATACTCTAAAATTTTAGCGTATGAGATGATTGTCTCGCGAAAAAACCGCCTATTTCTCTCACCTCCTTCTCTCTCTTTCATGTCATCAAAAATCCTATGTGCATGAGATAGGCTATGAGACCGCTTACATGTAGCGTTGTACCTACCTTAAAAAACCTAGAACTTACGGACCAAAGGAAGAAAAAAGGAGTGCATTTATACAGTCAGGAAAGGCATAGACTTACTTGTTAGGAACCGTTTGAGGTTCTAGAAACAAACTGTGTTCAGTCGTTGCCCTGGGAAAGTGAATTGGGGAAATTCCGGCCATCGAAAAAACTCCTCGTTCCTTTCTAGCAATAAAAAAATTTCGTTTTCCTTATTGGCCATCATATCTATCTCTTTTGTCCTTTTAGCCACTCCGTTGACTCCCGTTACAAATTTAACGTTCAGACCTGTCAGATTTTTTTTAATGACCCTGGGTGCCCCTGGTATCATGATCGGTGGACCAAATCACTGATGGTCAGGTGAGCGTGGGATGATGTGGCTGGGCGGACGCGCGGCCATGCGAGTACCACGCCAGCTGCAAGCAAGACAGGCTCACGCGGGTGGCCAGCAGAGAATGAAAAGGCCAGGGAGATCAATTGGGTACGCTTGTACTGAAATAATTTGGGGAACTTTGAATACATGTACTTGTTCGTAGTGTGCTGATCAATAACTCACTTCCCTGTTGTATGCTTTTCCTGGGGCAATTGCCCTGGTACCATGACTAAGGGGCGCCATCTCCTCAACGCCATGAGTAAAGCAGCCATCCCCTCAACACCACTGATGACTGCAACCCTCTCTCTAAAATACAAACAGGCCCACAGTTAGATAAATTGCTTCCCGTTTTACCCTTTCCTTTCTCTCCCGTGAACGGTGAACCTAAATCAAAACGATTCCGACGGCATCGCATCAGGTTGGACAAAGCTCGGCTCGGCGAGGGAGACGAAGGACGCGTCGCGGGCTGTGGTAGCTGCAGGGGGGAGGGAGGGGGTCGCGCGCCGGTAGGGAGCCTCGCCGGCGCCGCATCGGACACGCCCGCGAGCAGGAGACGCGCCCGCTCCGGCGTCATGGCCGTCGCGCCGAGGCGGCAGGGGACGAGGCCCCTCATGCGGAAGTAGTCGACCTCGGCGCCCGAGCTCCTTCACGTTGATCTCAGCAGCGTCTGCAGCCGTCGCTCCATCCCCAACGCCGCTGTCCGCGCGTACCCGATGCCCAGGCTCCCCGTCGCCGAGTCCGAGTACTTCGTCGAAGAGGTCCAGGTCATCCTCAAGCCGAGCCCGCCAGCCGCAGCAGCCGCCTCTGCTCCACTGCCCCAGGGGCCGCTCTCGCTTCCGTCGGGTTGGTCATGGTGCGCCCTACGACGTGCGGGCAACGGCCGATGCGGCGCGCCGGCGACGGCCGCTGCGACCTGCGCGCACTACAAGGAAATCGGGGTATTGCCACGAGCTATGCTGCAACAATAAAATTTTGGTTGCGATAGCTAGGTGTTGTCGCAACGTTCTTTATACTTGGTTGCAATGTGTGGATATTATTGCCACAAAACAACTTTTGTTGTGAGAGGTATGTGTTAATAGCCACTGTCAATAAAATAGTTACGAGAGGTTGACATCTATTGCAACAAAACAGTAATTATTGCATCAGTTTCAATATTTTCGTGGCAATACACTAATACCCATGGACTAATACTATTGCCACGATTGTCTTGTCGTCGCAATACACATGTTATATTGCAACAAAATATTATCGTTGTAATCTTTCAAAAGTTTGTTGCAATAGAAAAAAAGTTATTGCCACAAACAAAAAATCGTTGCAACATGCAATATCTATTGCCACGATTTTTGGCTTTTGCCACAATTTTGAAAAAAAATTTCCACATCACGAGATACGATAAAGAAATAACATTGCCTTAGAATACACAAATAGCAACACTGGTGTGGTGGTAAAGCGTCTTCTCCAAAACATCAAGGTCTTGGGTTCAAGTCACGTCTGGAGCACATTAGCCTGGAGTCTTTCTTCTTCTTCTTTTTTGCTGAATTTATTGCCACAATAAATATAGTTGCAATAACCATTTATTGCCACACTTTGAGTTGTTGTGTCTATTGCTTATTGCACCATTTTATTTCATGGCAACAAACATAGGTATTGCAACCAAACAAAAAAATGGTTGCCAAAGCCTTTTGCCACGCTACTACTTGCCACGACAGCCCACGAAATGAATTTTGTAGCTATATTATGTTATTGCAACCATTTTGGCCCTATTGCCATGATATTTCACTGTGGTAATACCCTTATTTTCTTGTAGTGGCGCAAGGGCCCCTGTGTGGCGCCGTCAGGCCGGGCAACACAATTCCCCTCCGCCGGACATGAAGAAGATGCGCCGCCGCTCAGTTTTTTTTTCAATTTGGTTTTGGGAACGAGCTCACAGTCACGCAGGGGCAAATATGGAAGAGGAAAGTAAGATTTGGAGCCAGTTTGTATTTGGAAGAGAGATTCACCCTTGGCAGTGGTGTTTAGGGGTGGAAAGTGGATGCGGATAATCCGTATTATTCGATATCCGTATTCGATAAAATACAAATATGGTACGAAATTTGCCATTCGATTAATATTTTTGCACTATTCGAATTCGTATTCGAATTCGATTAAAAAATATGGATGTGGATATGGTCTGAGGTTTTGACATCAGATATTCGACATATCCGTATTCGTATTTGTATCCGCTACTATGTCATAAATATACTCATATATTATATCAAAAATATTATAAAATTGATTCAATTTTGATATGAACTAGTGTATACCATGTGAAATAATGCTATTAGAGTTACTTTATAGAGGAAAACTGTAGTAGTTGTCTTAACAACATAGAAAGTTAGATGTATCCGTATCCGTCCGAATTATAATGACATTCGCTTTTGTATTCGCATTCGTTTAATATTCGATCCGTATTTGTATTCGAAAATATTCGTATTCGTATCCATATTTATTTACAAATATGGATATGGATGTGGGAAAGGTACTATCCGATTCGTATTCGATCCGTTTCCACCCCTGGTGGTGTTGAGGGGATGTCACTTTTACTAATGGGGTTTGGGAGATGGCTCCCCTTACCAATGGTACCAGGGCAATTATCCCCTTTTCCTGGGATGTGTGTACTCATATAATACACTACATTTACATGTTGGGAAAATTAATTTTCTAACGCTGAAAGTTCATCGGTTACAGAAAATACCACTTAAAGTTCGAAGCTGCTGATCTTTCAGTGAGTGTACCCTTTGAGTGGTGAAAAGAGCTGTGGCAACAAGAAGAAAAAGGGGTCAAGGAGCTGCGCCATCATAGGCACAAGCCTTGGGCAAGAGGAATTTGGCGGGGGCTGACTAATGGCGACGAATTTTGTGGCGAGGCGGCGGCGGTTCGGTTGACTGAGGGGAGGAAGAAGACAATTTGATCTCCGGGCACAAAACAGCAACAGGAGCACGGAAAGCACCAACAGATGCGAGCGGCTCAGAAGCAGCTCGTGCCGAGGAGCAGCATAGTGCCGGCGCGCTCAGCTCCACCAAACCAGGCAATGGAGACGACGCGGCGCCCCTGCAGAACGACGACTTGTGCATTCTTGACACTGTTCAGGGCATTTTTGTCCTATTAAGTCCAAAAAATAAGAGAATGCTAATTTGCAAGCAGACATGCAACTTTCAGTGCTATTTTCCTAAGCTCCAAACTTTCAGTGGTATTTTCTGTAATCGATGAACTTTCAGTGCTAGAGAACCAATTTTCCCTTACATATTCTAGGACCAGCATTTCAATTCGGTAGGGCACCCTCGGTACCCAGCTAACAGGGCCAAGTTAACCTTCAAGGGGTGTTATAGTCACCCTCAAAAATACATGGCAATTCAAATGCCTGAATCTTCCGTTAGTGGTATGTAGCACATGAACATGCCCACATACAGCAAAGGTTGATTTTCTAATACCACTATAATGTCTTATACCAGAAACTTGCTTAACACAATACATTTAACTCAGTGCCCCACCAAGTTGAAATGATTGTCCTAACTCCTAAGACATTTAAATGTATGGTAATTGATGAGCGCGCACACTGTAGGGAAGGATACAACATTGAATGCATGTTTCCAGGGCAGCGACTGAAACACGGTGTGTTTCTAGCCAACCAAACAGTTCCTAGGAAGTATGTCTATGCCTTCCCGAGTATATAATTGCACTCCTTTCATCCTTTGGTCCTTAAGTTCCAGATTTCTTAGGTAGTAAGGGGTGCTAGCTCCCACCCAATTGGCTTGTCTCTTCCTGTACTTCAATGGCTTTCATGCAACACAAATGTTTTTAGGCTTGCAGCTCGGGAATGTGAAGCGTCAGGACACGACTGTCGACGAGTAGTCCAAGGGCCTTGGTCCGTCGGTGGGTGTGGACTACTCTCCAGCCTGGTCATGCGTGCTCCAAGAGTAATGCTAGGGCGTTCCGTTATACAAAGCCCACCTAGTGAAGCAGTTGGACACCAAAACAATATCCACTCACTGCTAGCGTCGGCATTTCTCTCGCGTGCTGCATTGCATTGCGCCACGGCGCGCCGGCTCTGGAAGCTGCTGTTTTGCTAATTTCGTCCCAGCAGAGTTCAAGCGCGTGCGGGCCCCGATCGTGGAGATGCTTCGCAGCTTCGTGAACATCTGGGTAGCGGCGGCGCTCAGCCAGCTGCTCGATGACGCGATGGCGAACTCGCCCGTCACGCTGCGGGTGGTGTTCGCGGAGGAGGAGAATCGGACACTCTAGCGACGCAGCCTCGTGCGCGGTGGAGGGCGGCCGTTGAGGAGGAGCTCGCTGGGGCCAGAGCAGCCAAGGAAACAGTCCGCAGTTCTGATCAAGCCACAGCACCTGCGCCATCCCTTTGCCTCCTTTGGCAGTAGCCGTGGCCCGTGTCAACACCGCCAATATCTCTGAGCCTTGTCCACAGCACTGTGGCGATTCGCCGCTTAACGTGATCGATCAACGTTGTGTTCTGTATTGTACCCGTAAATTGAATGGATACGCCAGTACCGCATCAAAGCAATTGACCGGCTATCTCAAACTACCAAATCGGTTCTTCCTCAAAAAAAAAAAAAGTGTGTATGTGATTTAAAACGTGCACAAGAAAAATTTATAGATGAACTGCTAAATTAAAGGGCTCAAGTTCTCAACTAATCGTGATAATAAATAGATCCAAGCACACAGTCCCGGATGTCACACAGGGGCTACTCCATCCTAGAATGTCACCAACGCCATTACCATTGCAGCTTGGGCGTTTATAGTTGAACTGCTAAATTGACCAACGCTCCACATGGTCGAACACTGATTTGTCGCTAATTTTACAAGAAGCCATGTTTGGCTGACCTCCACAAACGAGCCTTGATCCGCCGTTTATGTCATAATATCCACCGTCGAACTGCAAATTGCCAATAGATAACTAACATTTGAACACTGATAAATTTTAAAATCTTCTTAGTAGCGCTTTTGAATCAACAGAACCTGATCTACAAGATAAAAAAAAATTGAATTCTACAACAATTAAGAGGAAGATGACGACTGTAGTATCAAAAAGGTTCAAGGGTTGCTTAGTTGCAGCAGCTGTTCCAACAAGTAAACAACCTATGTAACTGATGTGCATTGTAGTACTGGGATTGGTTTTATTTTTTTATTTTTGCGGGAGTACTGGGATTGATTTAGTTGCAGCAGTTGTTCCAACTAGGGCATAGTTTTCAATTGCACCAGATATGACACTAAAAGTTTCCTTTTTCACTTTATTTACTTTGTTCATATGATCGAGTAAGTTCTAATTGTTGCTTGCATGCATTCAGTCTATTGTGTCGTTTAGATACACGTCCCAAAAATGCTAAATAATAAAGATTGGCATTTAGGAGTATTTTCAGAAAGAAGAAATACAACAAGTAGACACGTGAGATAAATTTACGGAAGAAGGCTTACAGCTATAGACTGTGAAAGAGTTATGAGCTGCACTCGCGGTGTTCCTTACAGGAGTGGCTTAAGATTGTGCTCCTCCAAGCACATCGATCGTACGGTTGCCTGTTGAGATTCTTCAAAGTACATGCGTTGCTCGATCTACCACTCCCGAATGCCATGCAAGCATCTTTGGTTTGCTGTTGTGGAGGTCCGCAGTACAACCCAGGCTGGCATGGAGGGATGATTAGCACATATCCGTAGGAAAAAAATCAAGCTTGTTCCACTGCACTCAGCGAATACCGCATCGTGGCCAATGGACGTTGTTGATGGTCGTTATAACACGATTTTGACCGTCACATAGTTCAGTGAGTAAGGAAGAATTAACACTCCTTACACGCATTTTGTTTATGAATAACTTATTTCCACATGTACCTCTAGATGTTAGTGTGCAGGTGGAAAACTGGGAATATCAAGGTGAACACATGCCTCAAAGCGACGATTCAACACTTCTGTAAAATGACGATCTCCGCCGGAAGAAGGCATTTAGGAGTATTTTCAGAAAGAAGAAATACAGCAAGTAGACACGTGAGATAAATTTACGGAAGAAGGCTTACAGCTATAGACTGTGAAAGAGTTATGAGCTGCACTCGCGGTGTTCCTTACAGAAGTGGCTTAAGATTGTGCTCCTCCAAGCCAAGGTTTTCAAAATCGACAAAAACCGGCCGATTTTCGCGAAAACCGGTAAGTCCGGTTCGCCGATTTTCGAATTTCAAATTTGAAATTTTTTGAAAATTTGAAAAAAATTGAAACAAAAAATATGTAAATAAACTAGAAGAAATTTGGAGAAGATTGGTGGAACAAGAACACGAATCGGAGTTCGTTTGATGGGGCAAAAAAATCACCGAAGATTTCTGGCGAAAAAAAGAAAAAAAACAAGGAAAACTCACCTTATCCCGAATGTCGGACTCCATTATTGGTGGCTGGACCACATCGCCGAGCACGGCGCCTCCCCGCTCCGCTGAGGTCCGCCGCCGCGAAGCCGGACATCAGCGCCGTGCCGCCTCCGTCGCCCCGATTATCGTCGATTTGGGCGCGGTAATCGACGGCGGCGTCGATTCGAAGGCGGCCCAGATCGACAGCGGCCTCCACCGCTCGGTAATCGACGCTGTCGGTCGGCTAGCCGCCTCCACCGCTCGGTAACCGGCCGATTCGGCGCGGCTAGCCGAGGCGGCGCTTCGTGCAGGTGAGGATTGGTTTTTTTTTCTTTTTTCTGTTTCTTCGATGTATGCATGAGTTATTTTGTTTAGCGCTGAGTATGTTCGATTGATGGCCTATTGACTGAAACAGAACGTGAATGGGTGTCCGATTTTTGTTGGCAATACAAAATATGCTTGCATATGAATATATAAAAATAAAATGAAATTATACATTCGTTATCTGAATTACCCATACAATTGCACTGCCATAATGAAGCTTGTAGGAAAGTTTGTTTCAAGAGGAATATCAAGATGAATGTCAGATGTTTTAATTCAAGTAGGAAAATTGTGATATTGATGAAAAATGAACTAACTCAGGACACTTTGATGAAAAATGAACTATTGATGTTAATGAGCATTATTGTTATCTGTGCATTGCTTGTATGGAGAAGTAGAACATGTACATTGCACTGACACTATTGACTGAACATGGCTTTTTTGAACGTAAATTTCATGCAGAAACGATGGGTGATCGTGAAAAAGATCATGTTTGGGAACATGGTGAGAGTTAAGGGGCCGGGTTTCTATGCAAGTATTGCAAGTTAGAGAGGAAGGGCGGAGGCGCTACAAGATTGAAGCAACATTTGGCTGGACGTGGCAGTAATGTGGTTCATTGCACCTTATGTCCAAATGAAGTCCGTGATTATTTTCGTCGTGAGCTGGATAGAACTAAGGAGAGGTCAAAGCACCGAGCAAGGGAGAAACTGAGAGTAGAGGAAGTTTGTAGAGAGGGAAATGTGAGCCAAGATGAGGATGAGGATGACGATGAGCTGCAGGCTGCCATGCATGCTTCTCGACAACATCATGAATATGAGATGCGTAGCCGTGCCCAAGGTGGGCAATATGAGCATGGTGGTGGTTCATCTCAGCCAGGGGGCAGCCAAAAAGGTGGTGGATTTATGGGCTTTCTTAAAAGGACAACGTCAAGGAAGGGAAAAGGAGGCGGATCATCCGAACCGACATATCAACCAAGGATTGATGTGGTGCTTCTGTCAGAGAAGAGTAAGAATGCAAGGAGGGCAATTGGAAAGGCTTGGGCGAAATGGATGCACATAGAAGCTATCACTGGAAACAAGGCTGACAATCCTTACTTCAATGCCGCTATCAAGGAGACATAGAGATGGGGTAAGCACTTACATATTGATGTTGAGTCAGCATTTGCCAACCTAAATCATTCTAACTATATCATACTTGCAGGTGAGGGCGTCCAAAGCCCGACGGGGCGAGAGATTAACGGAATTTATTTAGATGCAAATGAAGCGGACATAAAGAAGTAGTTTGACAAGTTCAAGCTAGAGTGGAACACGTATGGTGTTACACTTATGTGTGATTCATGGACGGGGCCGACGAAGATGAGCATTATCAACTTCAAGGTATATTGCAATGGTGTCATGTTTTTCCACAAGTCAGTAGATGCAACGGGAAAAAGCCAAGACGCGGACTACATTTATAAGGTATATTGTAGTGCTAAGATTTGTAATTCACCATCAATGTTCAATAAACTGATCGGTTTCTCATGGTTGCAGGAAATTGTCAAAGTTTTGAAGGAGCTTGGCCCGGAACATTTCGGGCAGATCATAACCGACAATGGTTCAAACTACAAGAAGGCTTGCAAGATGGTTAGTAAGAAGTATTCCATTGTGTGGCAACCATGTGTGGCACACACAATTAATTTGATGCTGAAGTCAATTGGAGACTTCCCGGAGCATTCTGCTGTCATTGAAAGTGCCCGTCGGATCTCTCGTTGGCTGTACAATCACAACCAGTTGCATGACATGATGAAGAATGCAATAGGGGGTGAGTTGGTGAGATGGTGTGCAACTCGTTTTGGCACAAACTACATGTTTCTGGATAGTATGCTTCGACGGAGAGACAGATTTATGGCATGGATGGGATCTTCTGGATTCTTACAGAGTCGTTATGCAAAGACAGTTGAGGGAAGATATGCCCATTCATGCCTTTCCAATTTGGAATGGTGGGACAACATGAAGATCGTTTGCAAAGCTGTGGAGCCATTGTATGCATTTCTTCGATTTGCAGATCAGGACAAGTCTCCTAATTTGTCAAAGGTGCTTCTAAAGTTTCAACTCATGCGCAATGAGCTTGAAAGTTACTTTCATAACAATGTACCAGAGTTTGATCGTTACATGGAAATTATCAATCCAAGGATGGGTGACATTGCAAACGAGAGTTATGTCAATGCAGGTAAAGACATGTTGTACATTGCAAACTTCTCATGCATATTGTAACTTCTTTTCTTGTTGTATTATCAGCTGCCGCTTTGCACCCAATGACCCACTATGCTTACGGGACAAGCTATACCCTCCTAGCTGATGTTAGAAAAGCATTCGAGTACATGGCGGACACTGAAACAGTTGCGTCAACACTTCATGAAATAGAACAATACAAAAAAAAGATGGGTGAGTTCTCGAGAGACTTGGCTCGGCATATGGCATGTGACAATAAGACTTCTCCAGGTTTGTCATAATTCCGTCCAAGTCAATTGACAAACTCGATGAAATATGGTTATGCCTAACTTCTGGTGTCACTTTATTTTTGTTACAGCTGCATGGTGGGCTATGTTCGGTGGTGAAACACCGCATCTCCAGAAGCTAGCGATGCGGCTAGTGTCTCAGTGTTGTTCGTCCAGCGGATGTGAGCGCAATTGGAGTACATTTGCTTTGGTCCATACTAAGGTGCGCAACAAGTTGACGCACCAGAAACTTCACAAGTTGGTGTATGTCAACTATAACCTTCGCATTCGCTTGAAGTAAGCTGGACTATACAAGCCACCAGAAGATAATCCATTCGATAAGCTCATGGAGCTTACGTTGCTTGATGAGTCAAATCCCATTCGGGATTGGATGGAGCATGGTCGGTCCAATGCCCCTCCATTACTTGATGAGGAAGACACTCATAGTGATACCCCTATGCCTTCTAACTTGGTGGTGCAAGAATCAGAACAATTGGAAACCATCATTGGTGGTAAGTGTCTTGTTGAGTGGGCGGAGAACGTTGTGGGTGACACACACATAGGCAAGAGGAAACACCAATCCACATCAGCAAAAGAGAAAGGTAAAAGGCATAAGGGTGTTGAAGCACAGGTGGTCAGTAGCGATGTGTCCACCGCTAGTGACCATGGCTCCGACTCCCCACCTGAGGACGACGGAGGTGGCCACACAACCGTTGCGGGAGACACATCGCAGCCACAACGTGGTCCGAGTCCTATCCACTTCACAGGTACCTCTATAGCACATATCTATCTCATGTCATCAGTTTTATTCTTCACTAATTATTGACTACCTTTTGCAGGTGAGACATACTTCACACACGCTACGCAAGATCCGGACCATGGCGCTCCAACATCGCAGAGGACGACCATGCCGCAAGGCACAAGTAGGCAACATCGTCATGGCTATGGAAGTGAGTCCTCATACTCTAATGATGATTACCGCTACTACTCTCTTCCTCAAACAAGCGATACCTCAAATAACAATGGATATGGTGGTAGCGAGTCCTCAAATGATTATTACTCATACTCTATTCCTGAGTTGAATAACCAACCATGTCAAAAATGGATTTTTGAGTGGGAAGAGCCTGCTTTTTATAACATGTTGGTCTCACAATGGCAAACAAACCATGCTTGGACTAATCAAAGTTGGCATGAGTTCAAGGCGGGGTTGTTGGCTACACAAGGAATTAACATCATGTCAACCGACGAGTACAACTCCATGAACAATCCATAATTGGATGTCCCATGGTATTGAGATGTATGTTTGCATCCATTGTTGTAATATGTCCAAAACTATGTGTAGTATATTGAAAACTATGTTGTATATTGTATTTATTCATGAACTATGTCGGACAATTTATGTTGGAGTTATTATGACTTGTGCTATGTTTTATGCATACTATATTGTCAATGTGTGTCTAAGCATATTGGAAATATTTAGCAAAGGTCATGCCGATTTTTTCTATATTTTTTCCATGTTTTTTCGAGGTTTTTCTCACTGTCTCGATTTTCAGTAAAAATCGTCGATTTTCACTGAAAACAGGTCGATTTTCGACGATATCTGTCGATTTTCGAGTTTTTGAATTCAAAATTCGGAATTCAAATTTTTGTCCGGTTTCCGGCCGGTTCCCTCGATTTTCGCGAAAATCGGTCGTATCGCTGCGGCTCGGTTTCATTGATACCGTCGATAATTCAAACCTTGCTCCAAGCACATCGATCGTACGGTTGCCTGTTGAGATTCTTCAAAGTACATGCGTTGCTCGATCTACCACTCCCGAATGCCATGCAAGCATCTTTGGTTTGCTGTTGTGGAGGTCCGCAGTACAACCCAGGCTGGCATGGAGGGATGATTAGCACATATCCGTAGGAAAAAAATCAAGCTTGTTCCACTGCACTCAGCGAATACCGCATCGTGGCCAATGGACGTTGTTGATGGTCGTTATAACACGATTTTGACCGTCACATAGTTCAGTGAGTAAGGAAGAATTAACACTCCTTACACGCATTTTGTTTATGAATAACTTATTTCCACATGTACCTCTAGATGTTAGTGTGCAGGTGGAAAACTGGGAATATCAAGGTGAACACATGCCTCAAAGCGACGATTCAACACTTCTGTAAAATGACGATCTCCGCCGGAATTTAATTCTAATACATAAGGCCAGATTCAACACAAACTCATAATCAACTGAAGGCCATTGCACCTGGATCAAAGGCCAAGAGTCAAAGGGGGAGCCACCTGCCAAAGCCCAGCCCAGGAGGGGCCAGGTCCAGGTCGTCCGACCCCCTTAGCCAAGTCGTCTGACCTGCCAGAAGGCCCCCCTGGGCCCATCTTTCTATGGCGGTTACAAACCGACCTCCTTATGTCGGTTCCACGTGCATTGAATGCCACCGACCTCAGGAACTACCTCTAGGAACCGACCTCCAAGTCTATATAAAGAGGGGTACCCCCCCCCCCCCCTCCCCCTCCTTTGGGACCACACATCACTTGAGACTCATTCCCTCCTCCTCACCTTAGAGCTAGAGACTGTCTAGGTAGAGCTAGGTTAAGTAGTGGGCTGCCCTTTGTGCTCCCAAGTCCCTTGGAGAGTTGGGTATAGCTCTTGTATCCTTCTCTTGTAAGACTTGTGCTTTACAATGGAATATCATTTATCATATAGTAGTTGTGTGCTTATGTTGTTCGTTTATAGTCTAGTAGTGTTCTTGTATGAACGTTCGTTGTTCGTTCATCATTCGTTCATTGTTCATCGATGATCGTTCATGGGCATTCATCGGGCGTTCTTCGTTCGTTCGTACTTGATCATCAATTATAGATGTTCATTCTTAATCATTCTTCGTTCATCGCTCGTTCTTAAGCGATGAACGCTTATGCATAATGTAGTACTAGATTTGATCTTTTGTCTAGATTATGCTAGTTTGGCTAGTTATTTGTGACTAGATATCGGGCCCATTGTCCCGCAAGGGAGCTCTAGGTTTACCGCCCTGCGGGGTGCCTCGAGAGATCTAGAGTTGTGGTTAGTGATGCTAGCATGGTGCTAGGTTCCCTTTCCATCCTTGGTTATGAATGTGCCCCACGGTTTGTAGAGGTAGACGGCAGGTGGTGACAACCCTGTCCGCCCTCCTGTAATCCTCCACATTCGGGTATGGCATAGGAGTTTATACAAAAGGTCAACGTCGCAGGGCAGACTCTGCGTATACCGGATCTCCCGATGATATCTAGGCATAGGCTCTTAGTTCTTTCTTGCATAGACCTAACGTTAGGTAGAACCTTAGTATGCTATATGATGATGTACCTTAGAGTAGCAACCCGTTAGTTAGTTTTCCTTTTACTTAGACTTGCCTCTCGTCTTTTATAGAGAGTGGAATCCTCTGTGTGTGTCACACTATCCATTATTATCTATCTTTATCTTTACCCCTGCATTGGACTATGGATGTTTCTATCATTGTAATCTCTTGAGCATAATTACATTTGTCAACCATGTCTTTCTCTGGGAAAATATAAATAACGATACCCTGGAATACTCTCGGATGAAATGCTAGGGTTATCTGTGCGCTTGCGGATCCATAAGAACTGCTGGTAAGACATCTCTAGCACTTGTTGCTAGTTGTGAATTATCTGGTATTATTTAAGCAAGTCTCTTAACCCCCTTGGCGTCTATGGCGACATGCTGGGAATATTTGCTCTGGGCCTAATCAGCCTTTGGTGATATTTCTAGTGTATTGTAAGAAACGCCAACCGACGTCTCAAACTACCAAATGGGTTATTGCAGAAAGAAAAGGCGTGTAATTAAACTGCAAGTTTCTTTTGTTTTGTCTGGCCTCGTTTTTTCTCCGAACAAGCAAAATAAAAATTTTGGATGAACTGCTATGCAGGGCACAAGTTAAACAAGTCGTGATAATCAACCGATGCAACACATCACACGGTGGTAAATCCGCAAGGATGTCACAGCGTTAGAACGTCAACCTTTGCTGCATGCACGTACGTTCCCGTGCCACATGCCACTAACGGGACATTTGAGTGTATTTAGTTGCCATGTACACTACAAGGTTTTGGGTCTAATATCAACAAAATTTTTGCCACACCATGATTTTAGTTGCAATACATAGGCGTTATTGCGACAACAGTCGATTTTGGTTGCGATAGGAGGACATGTTGCCACGAATTGTGTAGTGTTGCAATTTTAATTTCGGTGGTTGCAATAAGTGGGATATATTGCAACGCAAAAATATGTCTTGTATTTAGGGCATTGTAATTGCAATTTTTTTCTAATGGTTGCAATAATAAGGAATATTGCAACGAAAATTAAATGTTGTGATTAGTTCTATTGTGTGTTGCAAAAGAGTCTATGTTGTGGCAACACAAAAGTAAATTGTTGCAAAAAGACGCTGAGATATAGCAACGCAAACCTTATGTTGCAATAAGTTTTAGATATAGCAACTAAAATCAGGGTCGATGCTACTACCCAGGTACAATTGCAACAATATTGAGTAGTTGTTGTTTAATAGTTATAATAGATCAATTTGTGGACTGCGGTTCTAATCGTGGCCCAAAATCCGAAGTGACGTGGTCAAAATAATCATATCGACGTGGGTCACGGCCCAACCCAACCTCGTAGTCTCCTGATCAATCAGATCCTGTATTGGATCGCATGTGTCTAATCATCTTGGCCTTTTTATATTAATTTTCTAATTACTCAAAGGCCAAGCCGCACATGAATTGATGCTAAACAAGGCCTAATCATCTTGGCCCCACATGGATTCGTGGACCAATGGTAAACAAAGTCCGATCAGGATTCAGGAGGGCCTAGACAAAGTCCGTTTCCGCATCCATCAGGTAATTCAATCAACTCGTGTACGCACGGCCCTGCTTGGCGCATCGGCAACTCGCGGTCTCCTGTATTCGTACATGGGCGCGGCGGCTTCGGATCGATCCCTCTCCACGATCAGCTTGCAGAGGATCGCGGTCGACGCCACTACACCGCTCGTCGTCCAAGCCACGACGCCCGGACGCTCGCCGACGACGCGAGCTCCGCACACATCGCAATCGACGTCGGTCTCCAGTGCATACGCGGGTGCGGCGGGGTCCCACAGCGCGACGCCCAGACGATCGCCGCCGACGCGTTGGCCGTGTTGCCGCGCTGGTAAGTTTCTAATTAATCTCTACATGTGTGTTCTAGAACGCTGACATGTGTGTCGATGTGCTGATCGACACAGATGGTTGTTGATGTGGGATGATCCACTTGATCAGTTCGGTTTGCAATCAGAGTTAACTGATATTAGTACGAACGTAGCCATAGGTCCATATAGTTTGTACAGCTGGTTCAGACGTCCACAGCATCTTGGCTGCGGCGTTCTCCGGATTTCGCTACCAGCTTGGTGGTAGCAGATTGTAACCTATCTGTGATATAATAAAGCTCGACCTGTCGCAAAAAAAAAAAAGATAGTCATAGCTATCGTTTAGTTTCCAATATCTCGCATTGGTTATTGTTGAGTCCAAATGCTTCAATCTGTAGGATTCCTGTGGATTTGTGCACTTTTTCATTCTATTATTTAGGGAGAATCACGTAAAGCTTTTTCATGTATTCTCATGTGCAGTCGTTATGCTTGATTGATGCTTCCCTACTGAAGCTCACAGATCTAATTAGTCATTTTATTCTTGTATATTGCATATAGATCGTAAATTTGTTCAGTCAATCTTTTTGATAGAGTGAGCTGCATTATGTTGCATGGTTATTAATAAATCTCACAGTTTCATGTGTTCAAAATAATAATTATTAGATGGACAGGTTTGGAGGCCTTACATACATAATGCGTGCATTGATGTGCATTATCAACGAAAAAAAAGTAGAATCTAAAAGGTTACAAGAAAACTACATTTTCTCATGTTTTATTTTTTTTCCCTGTTGCAACGCACGAGCACTATGCTATTAAGTAATCAATCATCTTAATTTTGCTATCTGTTGGCATGTTGATTAAATGATGAATGCACTTGACGATGTCCATCAGGCTCCACCTCGCTGATTGCTGATCCTCTAAACGCCGTGATTGAATCCCTCGCCCAAGTTGAAGTGATTTGCAAACTGCAGTCGATTAGAAAGGATAGTCCCGGGGCGCGCGTCCGTGCATCATCACAGAATAGTCTCGGATTGCTGCTGGTAAGTCTGTAGCTAGTTAAGTAATCAATCCGTCTTATTGTGTTACTGTATTTTGATTGAAATCGTCATGTTCCCAGCCACTTGTCGTCATGATGATCATATATTAATTAAGACCCAGTTGTTTATTTATTTAAATGCTCTAATGTTACATGTCACTTGAAAATTTTGTTTAATTTATCAGTTGCTTCTGCACCCATTAGTAGTTTCAGATGTCATTATTACTTTCATGCATAAATACTTATCACCTAAAATTGTCAGTTACCTGCACTCATTAGTAGTTTCAGTTGTTAGCAGTTCAGTAGAACAGAGGTGTCCCTAATTTATATTTTATTATTTTGGTGCATTTCAAGCTTCATGTTTTAAATAACCAAGTTATATATACAGAGAGCATAGAGCCCAGTCGACAACAACTACAAGTCAATATCTTTGATTAATATTTTTCATGTGCCTACATATGGTTTATAGATTTTTGAAATACCTGAACAAAGTAGCATCATAGAAAACACATCAATACCATTGAGATTTGAAATATTTTTTGTGAAGGAAAACGACAACTGTACTCATAGTTCATTTTTTTCACATGTTCAGGTACTTTTTTCTTTTGGGCAAACAATTGTGCTATTTACTTATCATGCTTAGTTTTTTTTTATTTTTCGCTACAATTGCACACCTCCTGACTGTAGACATGGTTCTGCATGTTATATCATCAATTTTCATGTATATAATGAGATTTTCATTTTATATATTCATGTCAATCAATATTGGTCTATTTGTTCACATGGTTTAGGAATTGCAATTTTGGTGTTTGGTAGCCTGCTTGTGCTGGGATTTTTTTCAATGGCAGATGATAATCCTAGGTGGATGCTTTTGCCTCGGACAGATCATGCATGGCAAGTCGGACTTGAAAAATTCATTGAGAATACCTTTGAAGGCAAATTTCCTGGACAAACCGCACCATGTCCATGTACTAAGTGTCATTGCATGAACTACAGAGGCAAATTTGAGCTGCGACGACACTTGCTGACTAAAGGATTTGATCAGGCTTTCATAAAGCGGGAATGTGATGCCGCTGAAACTGTTGTTGTGGACGATGATGGCGATTTTGGTGAAGGCGAAGAAGACGATGCCGCCAATGTCAACAATCTGGTTCATTCAGTGATTCATGGTACTATACGTGGAGAAATTACAGATAGTAATAATGGTGAGCCAAATGAGGCAGCACATCATTTCCTCAAATTGATGGAAGAAGCTCGGAAAGATTTGTACCCAGGTTGCAAGGAGGCTACAAAAGTATCTTTCATTGTGAGGATGTTTTAGATTAAGGTCATGGCGGGTATTAGCAACTATGGCATAGAGCAAATGATTCTCTTGTTCAGCAGTGTGCTTCCTCCAGGACATTGTATCCCAAATAGCTTGGCTAAAGTTCGAAAGGTAATTCGAGACCTTGGCTTGGACTACCAAAAGATTGATGCTTGTGTGAATGACTGCGTGCTGTTTCGTGGAGAGTATGACAAGATGGACACATGTCAAACATGTGGGGAGAGTAGGTGGAAAAATACAGATTCTGAAGGGAATGGCGAGTGCAGCGCAATTGGTGGAGTAAAGAAGAAGCTATTTCCACGTAAAATACTAAGGTATTTTCCATTGATTCCTCGTCTGCAGAGATTGTTTATGAACGAGACCACATCTGGGTTTATGACTTGGCACAAGACTGCAGACTCGGCTAAAGATAAGAAAATGCGGCACCCAGCGAACTCAAAGGCATGGAAGCACGTGGATAGCATGTATAAGGATCAGTTTGCAAATGATCCACGTAATGTTAGGCTGGGGCTTGCATCAGATGGCTTCAATCCAGTGCTTTAAACACGACATGGCCCGTCATCTTAATTCCTTATAATCTGCCCCCTTGGTTGTGCTTTAAACAATCTTATTGGATGATGTCCATGCTGATACCCGGGTCAAAATCTCCAGGAATGAACATTGATGTGTATTTGCAGCCTTTGATCAATGAGCTTAAAGAGTTGTGGGTTAATGGAGTTGAAACTTGGGATGCTAAGGTCAAGAAGAACTTCACTCTACGTGCAATGCTGCTTAGGACAATTAACGATTTTCCAGCATATGCGATGTTATCAGGTTGGAGCACAAAAGGCAAGTTTGCTTGTCCTTACTGTCACAAGGATACTGATTACCTGTGGTTAAAACACGGCAGGAAGCATTGCTACATGGGGCATCGCCGTTTTCTGCCATCAAACCACAAGTGGCGAAGGAACAAGGTCAGCTTTAATAACATGGTTGAGATGAGGGAGGCTCCAGTGCCGCTCAGTGGTGAACAAGTGCTACAGCAGTATGATAGTTTTGAGCAAGTAAAATTTGGAATGGCTAGCAAGAAGATGAAGCAACGAGATAAAGACAATAGATGGCACAACTGGAGAAAGAAGAGTATTTTCTTTGATCTTCCTTACTGGTCATCGCTCCTTATACGACATAATCTGGACGTCATGCACATTGAGAAGAATATATGTGAGAGCTTGCTTGCGACTTTGCTTAGTTTGGCAGCAAAATGTAAGGACAGTGAGAAGGCTCGTCTTGATTTGCAGGAATTGGGAAGAAGATGCCTCCGAATTGCATTATTCAAGACTATACCTAATTTCCCATTCTGCGCACAGCCTCTGCAGCTGCTTCTGACTCCCAACTCATCGCCTTTGTTACAAAAGTCCAGGCATCACAAGTATGGGGTAACGGCAAGTTCTCGTCTATAAAAAAAAACTACAAGGGAATCATAGGACCAGCAACAATAAACCCAGCATTCAGATGGACATGGATGTCATGTTGTGATCGAAATGACTCATGAAACGTTCCTGGCTATTAATCAAAGATTGGCCAAGCACATGAGACATGTTATGAAGGAGAAATGTGGAGCAACCAACGACCAGTGATATCGTAAGCTCTCTGCCAAACACAGGAAAATGAATCTCTGGAATATATTTTAACAAATGTCCTTGTTGCTAACGAATTCTGGTCCATTAATGGTGGAATCACTGCTCGTGACCAATCATCTGCTCTTTAGAGGAAGTCTAGAGGGTATCTTCTTTAAAACCACGATGGGCAGGATCATATAGGACAATTAGAACCAAGAAAGTCTTCTTTTTTTTTTTTTGAGACCGAGAACCAAGAAAAACATCTCTGAAGCAGCAACATTTTTTTTAAACTGTTGATCAAATTGAGAAGTAATTTTTTTTAAACAGAAATACAGCAGGAGAGGCCTCTACTGTTAATTTAGAAGCAATTTGGTTTGGTAATCTATAGAGAAAAAGAGAAGTACATATAAATATATAATTACACATAACGAAGATACCATTGAGCAACTTAAGTTGGATTTCTTCATAAGTCTCGTGATATTTAATCAAAAGTAAGTGTGTGTGTGTGTGTGGGCGAGCGCACATATGCCCGTGCGTGAATGGAGTGAAGATAAAAAAGCATTCTATCTTCTATTATTTCTTCATTATTCTAAAGAAAGGTCCACACGGGTCACTGCATAATGTTGTTAATTGTAAAATATTTAACTTTATTATATTAGGCTAATAATTTCAATAATTGCTGAGGTATCTCGGTGCCTTTTGAATGAAAACAATAAGACCAACTGTATCTCTTATGGTTCCATCTACAGACTACGAGATAATGTACAGTACACATTATTCATGGTTCGAACCATAAGAGGTATTCGGTATCTCTCATTGTATGAAGGAAGAGTAAGAGAGCGAAAGAGGATAAAAATACATTTAATTGATGGACTACCGACAAAATATTGCACTGAATGGGGGCAGGTTATGTACACAATATTGATATATAGGGATGAAAGCAAAAACGGAATTTATCGGCTAACCGAGGTTCGTTTCTGACTTCTCCCGACCGTAGTAGCTGGAAATGAAATACCGAGAAAATGAAACAAAATTGAAAGTATTTGGTGGAAACAAAAATGAAAACGATTTTAGACTTTACCGATCGTTTCCGACAATTTCCGTTTTAAGCCGGAAATTACCGTTGATATTTTACCGTTTTATATTAGTCTAGTCAATCAAATATATATATATATATATATATATATATATATATATATATATATATATATATATATATATATATATATATTATATTCTAAATTAAAATAGGCAATAAATTAAGATTGGTCTAAGCCTAATCTTAGCATTCCCTTCCCGCGTGCCAAAAAAGATTGGCTGCACCGGGAAAGCCTAATGGAATCAGGAAAAGAAATCAAGCTCCTTCCTATCACGTAAAAACAGAACGGATTGACTGTGATTTGTGTTACCGACATTTATTATCGATTCCCGATCGATATCGCATATTTCTTTCGTGGTAATTTCATTTTTGATATTCCCGTAATACCGACGCCGTATTTGTTTTCGCAAGTACCGCTATCGATTTCGCTACCGTGAAAAAATATGAAACTGAAAACGATTTAGCCCTTTTCCGACCGTTTGCCGACCGCTTTCATCCCTATTGATATCGACCGAGTCGGTATCGAACCTCAATGCTTCTGAGATAAAGCCCCTAAACTACTTCAGCACCGAAGCATCTTATACTAAAATTGATATGCCGCTCGGGATCAGTTTTAATTTGCCCATGAAGAGGTAACAAGGGCGCGTTTGGTAGGCCGCATGAGGGCCGGGCCAGCACCCGCAGCTGCAGTCCATCAAGTTTGGTAGCCTGGACAGCCCCCTGGGCCAGGCCGAGGCGATGCAGGCGGGAAGGGAAAACCTGCACGAGCGGGAGCGAAAACATTGGGCGTGCCCCGCGAGCCAGGCACGCGCGGCGCAATTCGCCTGCACCCGCGCGTGCATTTTGGTGGACCGGGCGGGACAAGGCGCGAAACGAAACCGCCTAGGGTTACCTGTCGATAAAAGGGCGCCCTCCACCGCTCACCTCCCCCATTCCACTCGCGCCGCGCCACTTCGCTTCTTCCTCGCTGCCCACCGGTGAAGGAAGGAGGGGAGTCGCCTACCGCTTCCTCACCTCTGCTTCCTTGTCGTCGACTGGGAGATCTGCTTCCTCGCCGACTCGTCGTCCTCCGCCACTGCTTCGTCTTCCTCGCCGCCTCGACCTCCTCCGCCGCTGCTTCCTCCTGGAGGCTGCGACCGGAGCCCGCTACTTCCTCGTCCTCGGATCTGCTTCCTCGTCATCCCCTCCTCCCTCTCGTCGTCGTTGTAGCTCGTACCACCGAGCTGAGGTATGGACGGCCCCTTCCCCCCTTTCTCTCTCCGTGTGACTGTCGGTCGATTTGTTGTTCTAGTATGAATCTTGCTCGATTGATTCAGTTGGTAGCGAGATTCACTTGTGACATGCTCGATTCGTGTTGTAGATGAACTGGTGGTGGTCGATTTTGTGGTCTTTTGATTTTGTACCGTAATCTTGTCGATGATGTTGAATGAGTAGGCACTGGGAGGCTACTGATTTCAGTAGCAGCCGTGTTTATTGCTCGTTGCACCTGCTGATGAATGATTTTGTGGCATTGGATGCTGAACAGGACAGGCTACTCATGTTGCATTTTGTATATGTGTTCATGTAGATGGAGACTCATGCCATGCTTCGCGCTCAGGCTGTTTCTTTGGTGGCAGTGATGGTTGCTTATATCATTTCTAGGATTAAGTTGCGTAGGCTTGCTAGTCCAGATCCCATTGAGCTTATCCCTAGGAGTGAGGCTGACCTGCAGAGGATGAACAACCTAAACCTAATCTATAACTCTACCAATAGTGAATGCATTGACATGCTCCGTATGGGCAAGGCTCCGTTCTTTTCATTGCGTGCATTGTTTAGACAGAGAGACCTGCTTAGGGACACAATTAACAGTAGCGTTGAGGAGCAGGTTAGCATGTTTCTGCATGTGGTTGGGCATAATCAGAGGTTTAGAGTTGTGCACCAGAATTTTAGGAGGTCAAAGGAAACTGTCAGTAGGCATTTTAGGCAAGTCTTGTATGCTATTGGTGAGCTAAGAGATGAGATGATTAGGCCACCATCCACTGACATTCACCCAAAGATCCTAGGCAGCCACAGATGGAACCCTTATTTTAAGGTACATTGCATTCATATAACATGTTAATTTGCCTATCTTTAATCAACTAATGCATATGAAGCTAATGTGTGAATTGCATACATAATTTTAGGATTGCATTGGAGCTATTGACGAGACTCACATAATTTTAGGATGGGAGGGCTCTGCACATGATGCACTAATTTTGGCAGATGCTTTAGAGAGGGATGATGGGCTGAGGGTACCAGTAGGTAAATATCAGTGTTTGCATTTAGTTAGTTTCTAACTAACTTGGCACTATAACTTAGGCATGTTTGTTAATTTGTAGGCAAATTTTACCTAGTGGATGCTGGTTATGCATGTTGGCCGGGATTTCTCCCTCCATTCCGTGCTGTTCGGTACCATTTGTCAGAGTATAGTGCTAGGAATAGCCCTACCAATGCAAAGGAGTTGTTTAATCTGAGACACTCTTCACTTTGTGTGACTGTTGAGAGGGCATTTGGGGCTTTGAAAGGGAGGTTTCGCATTCTTGACAACAAACCATATCATCCATATGACACTCAAGTCAAGCTTGTGTTAGCATGTTGCATTCTGCACAACTGGATCCTGTCTTTTGGGGTTGATGAGGTAGTTCCACCAGAAGCTACCTTCACTGGTGAACCTTCTAGCAGCAACCACACTACTAGGGCTTCAGCTGCACAAGAGAACCATGTTTGGGTTGCTGGTAGAGATGCTATTGCAGAAGCTATGTGGCAGGGTAGGGGTTCTTCTAGGAATTGATTATGTAAGCATTTCATGTAGTTGCCTGTCCTGTTTGGAACCATGTCATGAATTCTGTGAGTTGTGATGGTGCTTGTCACTGAGACAATGTGTTGTACCCTTAACTTATGTTGCTATGGTTCTGGTTGGTAAGCCTCTTGTGCCCCTTTCTTTGTTATTTTTTATTTGTTTGCCTGGATGTGGTTTATATGCTATTGTTTCATTGTTGGATGCTTTATATATGTTGTGGCTACCTTGCTGACACAAAATTAGGAAGATGGCTGAGGTTAACATGGTTGGGGGAAATGGGCCTGTTGCTGCTGTTGTTGATGCTGCTGCTATTGATGCTGCTGTTGTTGGTGCTGCACATGTTCCTCCTGCTGCTCAGGGTGCTAGGCCTCCAATGAGATGGACTCCAGCCAATTCTGGCTTTGTCTTGAGGCGTATCTACGAGCCAGTAGGGAAAGGATCAAGGACTGACAAAGGGTTCAAAGAGGTGCATGTGAACCAGGTTGCTAAGCACCTCAAGGAGTTCAGTGGAGATGATGTCACTGCCACTCAAGTGTACAATCACTTGAGGAAATGGAGGCAGAGATGGGGAAAGGTTTGCAAGTTGAAGGATCTGAGTGGAGCTTTGTGGGATGAGGACAGATGCAGCATTTTGCTTGAGCATGAGCACTACCTAGGCCATATCAAGGTTAGTTCACACATAGTTGTCTAATTTTCCAATATTGTTTTTGTAATTTCATTACTCTGTCATTTCATATGCTAATATGTCTGTTTTTTATTTCACAGGATCACCCAAAAGATGCTGAGTTCCTCAACAGGCCTATTGGGTGTTCTCTCATCTGTTGGACAACAAGGCTCAAGGGAGGGGCTACATCAAGATGACTGCTGACCATCGTGTGCTTTGGCTGAGGACATGGCTGGCCAAGCACTACTATGTCTGAGCTGCTTCATGTAGTTACTGACTTTTGATAGGGGTTGAGTAGAGATGTCTTGTATATGCCTCCTCCCCCTTAACCAGACCCTAGCTGGCCTAGCTTTTGTGCAGCAAGGTAGCCTGACTTTGTTTGGTGGTAGTCCTAACTTTTGGTGGTCTCAATTTGGTAGCTAATGGGTTGCTGGGTGGTAAGATAGCTTGGTCCTGAGTGACCTGACCAACTTATTTGTTGCTGAATTTGTTGTCATCCTGACAACTGCTTTCATATATATGTAATGGTATTGGACTTATTTGTTGGTGTTCTTGTTTCCATGTTCATGTTTTTTATGGCATGTGATGAAATGGCATAACAAGACTAGGATCTAGTGGCCATTTTCTTGTTGTTTCAATGTTAACAATGTTTCTGGTCTTGCTGTCTTGCACATTTTGCAGTGCTGCTTGATGTTCTTGCTGTTTCAATGTTCTATTTCTATTTTCAGAATCTGAGTCTGTTTCAATGGCCACTAGTGAGTCTGTTTTTTATGATTGCTAAATGACTTTGCCATATACTGAGGCCCATCTTAACTACTATTTTCTGCTCAGTGTTTCAACTGCAGAGCATGGATTACTATGTTGTTTTTGTTGGGAGGGTCCCTGGGGTTTACTCGAGTTGGCATGAATGTCAACGACAAGTAAATCGATTTTCTGGCGCCTGTCACAAGAGGTACACATCATATGAAGATGCAGTTGAGGCGTTCAGACTTCATTCCAGTGGATCATCGGTTAAAATTGAGACTTCGTGCAAATCATGTTCTAACAAGTCATTATTTAGACCTGATTGTAAATAACTTGTAATTTTAGTCCTAGCTATTTTCAGTGCAGTATTGATGTATAAACTCATACATTGCAGTGGTTAAATTCGTGTTTGAACTTGTCCTGTATAGTTTCTTGTGTTTGGTCTGGGGTGAGGTGGTAACCATCACCACCAGCAGAGGAGGGTGACAGTATCTTGCTGTTGTACAGGCTACCAAACCACTTCCCTCCCTGGCAGTTCACTATGGCCCACCTCCTGTCCAGCCCAACAAACACGATCTCTCCTCATCCCGCTTCTCACGGCCCAGGCTACCAAACTAGGGGGTTTGCACGCGCGCGGCCTGGCCCTGCTGGGCTGGTGTACCCGCGAGTGCACTATCTCCGCTGGGAAGGAGTGCCAAACGCGCCCCAAGCTTCCTCGTTACAATGTACAGAACTATCCGTACTGCAGCCATGTGTCCCTCGACGTCAACTCAAAGCAACTTCCTTAAGCATTCGGGTCCAAGCGCCTTCAAAACCAATCGGCCCAGACATTCCAGCTGACAAGAGACGAAAGTTCTGCCACAGTGTACCCGCTTCCTCCTCCGTGCCCGACGCATTTGAAGTGGCTCAGTCGCTGCATAAGCTCCGTCGAAGGATATACGTACATCTTACTTGGTCTCTACGTACATAGGACCAACGTAGCAACAGGCGTACGACGTACCTTTTTTTCGATGGAAACAGGAGGGGCTCGCCCCTACTGGTTAATATATATATTAATAATAAAGAAAAGTCTGTGCATGACGGGAACACAGAAAATCCAAAAAAGACAAAATCAAATGAAGGTACGTTTTCTATCCATTGTCTCGTAGATGGTTTGTTGTTCTCCTTGGCTCGATAGTTGAGCTTAGTTTAATCTGTACTAGGCTCGGAGGCGCGCTCCGCCGCGCGGCTTGGGATTCACGTCCAGCGTAATCGTGGTTTTGCATCTGTTTAGTCGTTTCTTGTTGCACGCTTCATTGCGCATGGGTCGGCTTCAGCTGTAATAATGCTTCTTTTCTGACTTATAAATATAACAGGTTAAATGGTAAATATTAATTACAAAACCAGCTTAGGCCAGTTGGTTTTGCCACTCCTTTAATCAAAGGAGGTTCCAGGTTCAATTCCCCACAGCCCTTTGTATTTTTTGGAGCATTCTCCTCGAACGGGCCGAGGATGAGCATAGAACAGAACGGCCCAACAACGAAGAATGTAAGGAACAGGAACAGCAATGGCCCAGCTAAGGAGAAGGTAAAGAATCCATGCCCGCGGTCCGTCAAAAGAGGCCCAATGCGGGAAATGGGCCATGCACAAGCCAACGCCCAGGCCCATGCGCCTCAGAACGTGAGGGTGCCAAGAGGGGACGTTAAAAAAAATGACGTGTCTGCTCTGGAGGTGAGCCACGAAGGCCAAAATGCTGTGGGAAGCTCCTGTCTCCCACAGTTGAAGACTAGTATATGTGCATTGATTTGTGTATTCATGACTCTAATTAAGCTCAGTAGACTGTCTAGCTTGTAGGTTCTCATCTACTCCACGTAAAATGTTCTTGAGCTCATGCATCACATCCAGCTTGCTTGCATTTCAGGTTCCTTTCAGTCTCAGTCTCTCACTGGTGCAGCAGCTCCGAAAATGACAAGAGATACTAGAACGCGTCCCTGTAGCTTGGTTGGAAGGAGACTGTGTACAGATCTCCATGTGGATGCATTGAGACTCTGATTTTGCACCGTAAGGGAATATCATTGCAGCCGAGGAACAATGTTCCCATGTTCCAGATGCCTTCCATACTTACCTAGTTTTTGGACCATGCGAGTAGTTTCTTTGACACGTGTGGATATTGGCTAAGTTTTTGAGGGAACAGGAAACATTCATGAGACCAGCTCAGTTTCACTCTGTATGGTCTATTTTTAGCGACATTGGACTTTGTCTCCATAGTCGCACAACTTCTGTGTGTCGTTGATCAGCTCATGCGTGCTTAGCAATCAAACGCCTGATCAATCTTGTACAGAACCTAGAAACGTGTGGTCAGCAAGGTGCGGTCCAAGGAATAGATGGCGATCAATTTGGATTCATGTGCGAGGATCGGTATTGACGCACATGATTCACAGAAACAGCTGGCTACATACAACAGGCTTCCTTCTTATATTTGATTCTAGTTCGAAGGAGTTCAATAAGTACTTTTTGTTTGTTTCATCCATTTTTGTAAACTCTGAGTTTGTAATAACGGACGGTTACATGTATCAATCGATACAGAGGTTAGAATTATATGTTTAATATATATTCCTTTTTCTAAAAAAAAAATTTGATTCTATGCTGGTCCCCTGACCCCTGTATTTTGGAAGGAATCCTCTAAGGCCCTCCACAGTGGAGAGCGGTTCCGGCACAGTAATTGAGCCCCTCAGAGGGAAAAACGGGAGCGGAGTGTGAGCTGCACAGCGGCCGGCACCGAAGCCCCTGCAAGTTTGGCCCTACATGGCAGGAAGAAGTATTCTTTATCCTCAGCATTCAACACTCATTCCTGTGTGATACAGTAAGATAATGCTTTTTTACTTTACCGGCACCGGCGCAAGTACTTGCTCCGATTCCTGTTTTTTGGGCACCGGTGGTCATGGGCATCGTCTGCCACAGCGTTGAGAGCGGTGCCCAAAACTGGAAAATGAGGTTTGGGTATCGGTTGCCGCTCTCCACTGTGGAGGGCCTAAGAAAATTTGGATCTGTGCATTACATTAGCTACTACACCATCAGACGGCATCATCGCTGGCGTCAGATGTTGACCTCATGTTGCAACGCCAGGAGGTTTGTTCAACCGTCGTACTCGTTCTCACCATCCTGCAGGATAGAGAACCTCACGTACTACTGTCACCAGCAGCAGCTCCTTTTGATGGCGTTGGCATGAAGCCATGAAACAAATGTAGGAGCTACAAACACAGGTCCAATCAGGTGACTGGACAAGGTAAGAGCATCTCCAGCAGCATTGTCAAAACTGAAGACTTAAAACTGGGTTTACCAATAGGAGAGAGAAAATTTGTCAAAAAAATTTGTGCTCCTATCCAACAGTATTGCTAAAACAAAATACCTAAAAAGCTTTCCATGAATATTCTAAACTTCAGGGAACTTTTCATATAAATGTCAAGACACAAAAATAATATGAAAAATTACAATTTTTGCTGAGGGTTGTTCTTCAAAATTGACTGTCCATGGCCTTATCCCTTTGCCGCCGCTGTGCTGCTCAGTACCCAGGTGCAGTAGTTCATGAGGACCAATCCACGCCTCATCACTGGAGGAACCCGACCACCACGCGGACCTCGCCGCCAAGGTGGCTGGTGGAGCTTGATGCGGCAGTCGCGACGGGATGGCGCGGCACGAGGTCGACCAATGCTACCGTGGGGGCGTGGCGCAGGCTCGGCCAGCGCGGTCGTGAAGGCGTCGTGTCAACAGCGTCGAGGCGGTGCGGCACGAGCTCCTCCAACGCGGCCATGGGGTGCGGCGCGGTTGCGGGCTCGGACATGGCAAAATCCCATTTCCCAGTTGTCAATCTCCGACCACATGCCGCCTCTGCGGTCGCCGCTCTCATCTCCAGCCTCCGCATCGAGCGTTAGCCCCAACTTCACCTCGAATCGAAGAGCCCTGCGTCGTCGGCGCTCCATCTCGCCGCAATTGGTTGTTGCAGCGTGTGGCAAGAGGGGGCAGGGCGGGGCTTGGTGCGGTGCGGTGCGCCTCAAGCAGGCGGAGCTCGGTGCATCGTGTCAGTGGTCGGTGTTGTCGGATTGGACGGTGTCGACTTCCTGGCCTGGAGCGGGCGTCAGATTTGGCGGCGCCGTCCTCTCCAACAGCGGCGGCGGCGCCAACCCTAACCAACATTGCGGGGTCGCGACCTCATCCGGATGCAGGCCAGAAGGATCAGGTGCAGGTGGCGGGGCTGCGGGAAGGTGGCCGGGACGTTCCATGGCGGCGCCGTCGGCCGGAGTCGGAGGGGACGGGCGAGGCACGGCGGCGGAACGGGAGGGGAAAAGTTCCGCGCGGGGCAGTTGCGTTTCACGCGCCAGTGTCATGAGTTTTAGCAATGCATGGGTTGGATTGCTATATCTGAGTATAGAGAGAGAAATTTAGGCTATAGCCTAAAAATTTAGGTATAGCAATCCATATAGCAATTCTGCTGGAGCAGTTTTTTGACAGATTTTAAGCTTTTGAACAGTTTTTAGGTATAGCAATCCATTTTAGCAATGCTGCTGGAGATGCTCTAAGGAGCCATGGGTTTTGCCATACATGACTTTATGTTATGAAAGTAGCAGTAACTTTTATCACGTTTTTCCATACATGACTATATTTGGAACATAAATTAAATTGTGCACATTTTAATTTATCCACACGTTTTTCCATACATGACTTACAGTCCCAAATACTGTGAGTCATTCATGTGCGTAGATCTTAGTGGTGTCGATGGAGGTAAGATAGGACCGATGTATAGTTATATTATTATATTTGAAATGTTATGTTCTGCTCATGATTTTTAGTATCTCATCATGATCATAGCTTCTGTCGATGGTCGCAAGATCAAAAAGAAAATAAAAGCATGACATGATCATACTTGTGCCACGCCTGTCGTATGGTCAATGACTACCCATTACCCCAAAAAACATGTGCTAGTATGAGGGCCATTAGCATCGAATTGTGGAACAAAGACACTGTGTTCCGAGTAGAGGCAGCGCGGGACCAGGGGGGCGCCACATCTGGGTGCGGTACTAGTTCTCGCACGCGCTACTCACGCACGCGCCCGGCTCGTTGTCTTCAGCCTCGCCGTCAGCGTCGTTGGCCGAAAGACGAGGTATATACTCCCTCCGGTTCTGAAATGTTGACGTTAGGACAGGAAACTTAGTTCAATTTTGAGCTAATTCTTTTGTCTGAACGACAACAATTTCGAACCGGAGGGAGTATAGGTCACGTTCAAGTTGTCATTATTTTTGCCGCTTGCATCCGATGCCTGCAGCTTCCATCGTCGAGCATGGCAGAGCTTGCGCATATGGACTCCAACGTGTCCACGTAGCCATGGAAGGAGCATTCGTGTTTGTGCCTGGATCTGGTGCCACGCAACAGCGGTGAGGACAGCTTGCCGGCATGCGCTACGCCTACCACCGAGACGCTTCGGTGGAATGAGCTAGCATGCCCACTCCTATGTCCTGCTCACAAATCTATCACCAGTGCATGCCCATTCCCAGCTCCTGCTCACAAAGCTCCGAGGCATCTGGGGATGTCAGGAGATGGCAACGGGTTGGTACACGTAGGGAGGCTGTCCATGTGCTCGCGTGCAAGAAAACCGCTCGCGTGCAAGAAAACCTCAAATCAGAGCTGGAAGTAAGACCCAATAATTTGTCAAAGTCTATGTACCACGATAACGATGATTGCAGGTCGAATGTCACTAATCATAGAAGTGGACATGTGCTAACTTCGGACCAAAATCCGCTGCAGGCGATGGTGACGGTGGCGGGGAGTCTGATTCACTCTAACAATGCAAAAAAAACTAGGAGTGCATATAATGAATGGATTATATTGCATTGAGTCTCTTGAACGGTATACATGAGAGTAAAAACTCGGCCTCAAGGGATTGACCTCCACCCGCGGTATTCATATAAGAAGAAAACCTTCTCACAGAGGCCGAGAAATCCCTGAACTCACCTCTGAACCCCACTCTCACCCTTACACAGGACCCGCTCCCCAGGTGAGTCTGGGCCAAGGCAAAGCACCGGTTTTCTACCATGCTTTGGGAATTAAGAGAGGCGAGGGGATTTTTTTTAACCTCAGCCTGAAATTTGCTCCCACCGGGAATCGAACTCGAGACCTAAGGAGTTGCCGCTGGACTCCTAGCCAACCAACCAGAAGTCCTTTGGCATATACATGAGAGTAGAAAATTATCTTGACAAGACACCTCCTCAGATACATATAGCAGTCCTAGATACATTCTAAACTAGCAAATATACTCTAACATTAATTTAGAGCGTTGAATTATAAATACTACTAGTATATATTAATGATATTATGCATCATAAAACTACTGTAGTCTTGGGCTTCCACACTGGGTATGCTTCTTTCCAAATCCAAATTGTCGAAAGCGAGGTGCATAGAGACCTCACGTCTATATAATCCACCACGCACAAAAAGAACAATATCATTCTGCAAACCAAAGAACAATTCCAAAAACAAAGAAGGCTACCATGCTGCTTTTAAACATCCTGCAGTTTCCTCCTACTATCCATGGTCAAGTGCTTCCTACCCACAATCTCTCCCGCCGGAGGCCCCTCAGGCTTCCAGGACCCCGCTCTGCCATGATGGAAGCCCCTACCCAGGACGAGGTGCTGCTACCGAGAGGGCTCCGATCGGAGACGCTTCCGCGGCATGTGGCTGTTGTGATGGATGGCCATGCACGATGGGCTCGAGCTCGAGGTTTGCCTACTGCAGACGGTCATGAGGCCATGCGGCGATCGCTCAAGAAGATGGTGCAGCTCTCGTGCGCCTGTGGCATCCCAATGCTCACCGCATTTGCCTTCTCCCACGAAAACTTGGGACGCCCGAAGGCAGAGGTTGACTACTTGATGGCGATGTTCGAGAGGCTCATTTGTGACAGTGTTTCCGAGTTCTTGAGGTAAAAACTTGCACTGCAAATGATAGGTGCTTAAATATCCGAACAAAAAGAGTATGTGCCTGGAATACTGCAACTGATACTCTGATAGCGCATTCCTTACAGGGAAGGAGTTCGGCTCCTCGTCATCGGCGACTCTGCACAACGGCCAGATTCTTTGAATAGAGCTGCGAAGGAAGCTGAGGAGGCCACAAGTTACAACTCACGCCTTCTTTTGCAATTGTTGATCTGTTACAGCGGCCGATGGGACATAATTCAAGCGTGCAAAGAGCTCGCGCAGAAGGTGAAGGGGAATCTGCTTAGCCTTGAGGACATTGACGAGTCTCTGCTTGCCAGCAACCTAAAGACCAGCCAAGCCAATGAGTTCTCATATCCTGACCTGATCATTCGAACGAGCGGCGAGCAGAGGCTGAGCAACTTCTTGTTGTGGCAGTGCGCGTACTCGGAAATCTTCTTCTCCGATGCAATGTGGCCTGATTTTGGTGAGGCTGAGTACCTCCAAGCCTTGCGCTCCTTCCAGACCAGAGATCGGCGGTTTGGTGTGAGAAAGTAAAGCACATATAGCCTATGAGGTGTCTATCTTCAGGAGCCACGTGTAACATTGACAGTCCACGATAAGAATTCGTTTAAATGGCACATCCAAATTTCGTAGTTGTAACCATTTGTCTTATCATGTTAAGTGGACTTTATTTGAGTTGTTGAAAACGATTAAAGCTGAGTTCTTTCATGGAAGGGGTGGTTGAATCTGGTTCCTTTAAATGTGGGCAGTGCTAAGGTGCAAGAGTAGAAATCAATCTGAGCCTTTGATTATCTGAAACTATCTGAAAAATAAAAATAAATCATACAACGGTAAACGATGAAAGTAAATCAAAGATGTTTATTTGTAGTCGAGGAACCGGCGTGTATTTAGGAAGGAAATCGCTTCTCCGGATCTTTCTCCGCTGGCTCAGGCCCTGCTCAAATTTTTCTCTCTACGTGCACCATGCACCAGCCTTTTCCGATTCTTCCGCTGGACGTGCTCCCATCACGTACCTGAAGCCAGTCGATCCTCGCCGCACGTACGTGTACCCCAAGCCATCACGTTCAAGCACCTTTTTGATGTGCAAGGAAAACAAAATCGACTATCTATGCCTGATACTGTTCTGAGGTGCCAACGTAAAAGTGTTGTTATACTTGCACGTATCATGTAAAAACGTTCGCCTTGACACATGTAAAAACGCTCTATTGGGGAAGCACACGTGAGTACCATGACATGTTTGAGTGTTTGTTACCCGAAAAGAAAAAAAAAAAACACTTTCACACGTTGATGTGTCCGACATCTCCGAGTAGTTACGTGAAAAGGAAAAAAAAAGGAAAGGTGAGGTGTCACGTCATAGAATTTGTTTTACATCAACTGAAAAATAAATTACTTTCCATAACAAAAAAGGAAACTAATAAAAATAGATATCGGTGGGTGCAAGACTTCATCTTTTGCCTCGAGATCTACTCAAATGAACGGTTCACAGTTATTTGGAAACAAATGACGGAAACAAACAAGTTTTCATCCAGCTTATACAATTTGGTGGTTCCTATGGTATTAATGCTTTTATACATTTAAAATGGAACATTTCCCTTTGTTTGTTTTTTTGTCCTTCGCAAGGATGCTAACAGTAGCAGTTTGAGTTTGTGTTCTGAAAAAGAAAATAAAAATATAAGAGATGTAACTTTTTTGGGGGACAACAGAGTTTTGACCATAATTTTAGACTCTAATTGTGAAACAACCATCAATTTTCAGGTTTTGCAAGATCACCACAGATTAGATTTTTTGAAAATCTGTGGTGAAATCGCAAAAAAATTGCAATATCACCATTGATTTTTTGAAAACTGTGGTAAAATCACAAAATCAGAAAAATGATGGTAGTTTCACAATTGGGCTTCAAAAGTGTGGTTGATTTACAATTACCCCCTTTTTAACTTGGCTTTCCTATAGTGGGTCTTCATTTGCATCGAGTGGACAATGTTTTTAATATACCTACAAAGGAATCATTGCACTGTTTAATCGATGAGCCTGGAGCCTGCATTCATCCTTGAAATTCCTTTTCCATGCTCGGAAGCTTGGGACACTGTTCTAAGAAAATTTACCATTTCTCTGCTTTCAAATGTTTCAGGCAGCTATTATGATTTCTATGAAGAAGTTTGCGGGCAAATTTTCGTGGGCATCCATGATCATATTAAAGAACGGTAGATTTTGGTTCCACTGAATGCCCACAACTTTTTGAGGGAAACCACAACATCCCATTATTGAACTGACAAGTGAAAAAGGGATGCATTGCTGTTTCCTCCACACATACCGACAGAGGTATCCATAGTTATTTCCTTGTATTTTGAGCTTCTTTCAACTGTGATTCCTTGTACTCCCTCCGTTTTTAATTATATGACGTCGTTGACTTTTTTGTTGAACTTTGACCAACAATATATGTCAAAATAATTAGTTGCTCGACGTAAAATGTATATTGTTGGATGTATCATTAAAAACACTTTAAGATTAACTTATATATTTAGCTATTTGCATAAATATTTAGGGGCATTTGCATGGTTACCCCTGTTTTGAGTGTTAACTGCAAGGTTGCTCTCATTTTTTCAACTTTGCACCATTGTCTTTGTTTTCATCCAAGTTGTTGCATGGTTGCCCCTATTTTGATGAAAAGAATTACAATTTTGCCATCAAAATAGGGGCAATGGTGCAACAAACTTGGTCAAAACAGGAGCAATGGTGCAAAGTTAAAAAAACGAGGGTAAATTCATAATTAAGGTACAAAGTAGGGGCACTCATGCAATTATCTCAAATATTTATGAATAAGACGAATAGTCAAAGTAATGAAAAAATTCAACGGTGTCATATAATTAAAAACGGAGGGAGTATTTAACCTATCCCATGCACATTGACTTAAGAATTGCATGGGATAGGAAACACCGTGAACTATTTTTTTATATATACATGTAACTAGAGACCCACAGTACCGGTCTATACTGAGGAATTTCTAAAGACTAAAATGTATGAATAGCCATTATACTTATTCAACAATTTTGATTTGACCATTGTACTCATAAAATTACAAATTGTGGCCATTAAGATAGCCCATACGTGATATGTCCATTACCTTCATAACACTACGTATTTTGGCCATTAAGATGCCTTATTAGATGTTTTCTATAATCTTTTTTTAGGGGAAGTTTTTTTTTCTATAATCTGACAAGACATAAATGAGGCCTTTTTCTACCGCCATTACGAACGAATATAAACTTCTCAGGTTAAGGAAATGGGGTTATTGCATGTTTACCTCAAATTTGCCTTCCAATTGTGATTTTACCTATGGAATTTAGAGTTTGTGATTTTAGCTCTAGAATTTCAAAGCGAAGTCAAAGTTTACCCTACTAGGGGCATCATAATAAAAATATTACGATTTTACTCAAGAGAGGCAAAGTCACGCTTCATTTTCAAAAAATAGGAGTAAAAATACAAAGTTAAAAAAAAAAAGGTAAAGTCACAATTGAGAAGTAAACCAGGGATAGAAACACAATAATCCCTAAGGAAATTGAGATATTGGGCGCTACAGCCTACTCAGAACAGACTAGTAGGCCCGAAGACCTTAAGCCCCTACTTCAGCACGGCCCTGTCTGGTGTCAAAAAAAAAAAAAGCACGGCCTTGTCCGGCCCGCGAAGTGACAGAGCTCCCCCCCTCATGCTGAAGCAAACAACGCCGTCGGGTGGAGACTGCAGACGCGCACGCCAGTCAGCTAGCACACGCACGAGATTCTCCACGGAAACAGCGGCCCAGATCTCTCTTCCTCTACCAGCGTGCACCAATGGCATCCGCTGGCGCCGGCGAGGGGACGGCGGCGCCGCCCATGGCCGCCATCTCCCATGTCATCTTCGACATGGACGGCCTCCTCCTCGGTACTTCTCTGCTCCCATCTTTTCCTGTCTTTCTTGGGTCCTCGAATTCTTAGCTTCTTAATTAATGGCGCTTTCCAATCCAATTGGAGTTGTTCTTTGTCGAATTTGATGCTGATAGATTCGCATTGGTGATTTTATTTTGTGTGTTTGGTGCGTGGTGCAGACACGGAGGGGTTCTACACGCAGGTGCAGGAGAAGATCCTGGCGAGGTACGGCAAGGTGTTCGACTGGTCGCTCAAGGCCAAGATGATGGGCAAGAAGGCCATCGAGTCGGCACGCATCTTCGTTGATGAGTGCGGCCTCAACGGGCTGCTCACCCCCGAGCAGTTCCTCGAGGAGCGAGAGAGCATGCTTCAGGAGCTCTTCCCATCCTGCACTAAACTGCCAGGTGAATTGAATTGATCAGATGAACATGTCTCTTATTTCTATTTTCGAGTGGCAACGGCATGCCTACAATTCTGCATTGCAAGTTCAGCATGTCTGTCGGAGTGATCTGTGTTGACGATTTGCTTAGTCTGTTGAATTGATGGATAACAATAAGGGAACAAAGATAAGATCCTAAAGTCAAAGTTTTATTAGCGGTCTTTAGATTGCTCCATTTAGTTATGTTCTATTCGTGTTGTGTAATCATGTATTCTACTGAAAGTTTCGTGCTACTACCATCATGCATTTGAGTGAACTGCAGGTTTTGTGTTGGCAACCGTGGCACATTATGTAGTATCCCAGACATAGTTTTGACCATTTGTTCCTCTCTGGATAAACTTGTTTAACTCTTACTGACTAGTGGAACATATTGAAAAAAAAAAATATCGATGTCAAAACAAAAATTTACTAGAAGCCCCTGTAGTTGCTTCCCGTGAACTTCAAATTGTATGCAAGATGCCAAACTAGACACGTGTACAGATGGATCGGTCCTGATACTTCGTTTCCTGCAGGGGTACTTCGTTTGGTCCATCATCTCCATGCCAAGGGAATACCAATGGCTGTTGCTACAGGGTGAATGTCTTTACATATTGAATCCATTTGTCCTTGAATTTGTATACACTACAATTTCTCTGGTGCTCATTATGCTTTTCTGAATTAGAATCATATGAAAGATCTATGTGGTTTACAGATCCCATAAACGTCATTTTGCACTGAAGACACAGAACCACCAGGAAATGTTTTCCTTGATGCACCATATTGTCATGGGGGATGATCCAGAGGTGAAGTCTGGCAAGCCATCTCCTGATATTTTCCTTGCTGCTATGAGGAGGTTCGAGGTATTGGATTTGACCACACGGAAGAATTGTTATAATTATGTTACGCAAGGATGCTGTGAACTATCATATATCTTCTCCTCTGATGCAATTACATTGCTTTTCTCAGGGAAATGTAGAACCCAATAAATGCTTGGTCTTCGAAGATGCGCCGTCAGGTGTTGCAGCAGCGAAGAATGCTGGGATGTAAGTGGCTTTATTAGGTATGTTCTTGCAAACTTGTATGCCTTGACTACCAATGCTTTGCTTCTTTTGCAGGTCTGCGGTGATGGTCCCAGATCCAAGGCTGGATGTTTCATATCACAAAGAAGCCGACCAAGTTCTCAGTTCACTGCTGGAATTTAAACCTAGCGAGTGGGGTTTGCCACCATTTGAAGAGTAGAAAATCCGTACGAAGATTAAAAAGCTCTGAAGACATGAATAAGACAAAGTTCGTATGGAGATTAAATCATTGTTAGGCCCTAGTGGTAACACTGTATTCATGCTGCCTCTCTGTGGGAGCAAACTACTTCATATGACTGACTTCCCTTCAACAAAGAACGTACCAAATTCAATATTTGTTCTTCGTGTATCTTAGTTTTCATTTTGTGTGATCTTAAACTTGTTCTAGGAAAATTCTGCAACAGTTCCCCTTTACTGATGAAAAATGAATCATTTTAGATTCGTGCAATTGCCAAATCAGAGTGCGGACAACAAATGCAGCATGCTAATGTACGAGCTGATGATCCGCTCACTACACGCCTACACTAAGCTTTGCAGTTAGTCGAGATCTCAGATATGTGAACTAGTGGTATCCTAGTCTTCAATACAAATAATATGACTACACAAGTCCTCCAATGTCACACAAACATGAGCTTCAAAGCTTAATATATACATAATGCATTTGAGAAATGCACACGCTTACATAAGGGGCAAAGAAAGAACTCTACACATTGCAGGCAAAAGGTTTCCAACCCAGCTCTGTTAACAGCAAAGTGTGCCACATGACACCTTCAATCAGTGTTGCTAAAGACTTCTTACAGCCTATACAGTCCACTAATATCATCTCGTAATGGTCAGCTGCAATAAAAAACAAAGCCAAGCCCGGAGAAATAATATTAGTGTAACTGCTGGAGTGTACTATGCTCACTGACCAAATAGTATCATAACAAGAATGAAATATTAACCAACTCACCATGTACAAATTTTCACTTCTGTTCGGTGCCCATGAGCTTATCGCCAATACTGAGCCCATCTGTGGATGGTCTCAACCATTTGAGGAAACAAGGCGCTGACACTTTCGTTGATAAGATCCTGGAAGAAATGTATGGCATCCTCATCATCCAGATCCAACCGGAATTTCTCCTGAAGCTGATTGATGGGCACATAAACAGATAGAAACATGTCATTTAGATTTTTCTTCAAGGGGAGCTCACATGCTCTTCTAACTCGTAATTACCATTTACCTTGAGACCTCCAGTTTCATCAGAAGAGATATCTGGAATGCCTGATCTTTCCATCAACTTGAAGAGATTTAATATGAGGCTGCTGGACTTTCTTAGAATGTTATATGCTTCGCAGCAGTAGGACTTGAATCTGGTATAGTAATGGCTGGAATAGAAACACAAGTTATGATGATCACAAGTTCACCTAGCAATAAATGGAAGTGCCGATGCATAACAAAATTGCATAAGTGCTTACCTTTCAGCACCACCCATGGCCTCAACCATTTCTTTACATAGTTTCATCGGCGGTGGAAATGGCTTTGGATCACGGCCGAGAATAAAAGCAAAGTCCACATGGAACAGGCGTCCATCATCTGTTAGAAGAAGGTTATCGAGATGCCTGATAAACAGAAGAAAACTTGTTATTTGTACATATTTCTTTGTGTTGAGTCAGCATGAGTAATGTTAAAAACTCTAGACAAGTGGCAGCCAGGTCCTCAATCTCAACGGATACTATAGGATACGCCTGACCATGAACAAACTTCAATTTAATCATGATGAGCACACATAATTAAGAAGTCTAAAACAGTGGCCAAAAATCATAATACATTGCTATAGGCTACATAATGCTTCCTAAAAATGCAAACGGGAGTTATTGTCATGCCTGCCCAAATACCACAAAGGAGAACACATAAAAATAAGTTCAGAGTATTTTTTTTTAAGTACTATAATAACAGTGAAGCTTACTGAATGTAACAGATGCCAGGTTTCTACAGAGAATTGAAAACAAGGTCTTTGAACATACTCAGCTCAACATATAAAAATACCATCAGTGATACTTAAAATCAGAAGTCAGTAAGCATACAAACCTGTCTCCAACCCCCAATATATAAGTAATGACAGAGTAACCAGCGCAGCTTTTAATGAAAGTTTCCAAGCATTGGGCTGTTATACCAAAAGGACCATCCTCGTCAGGATGGAACTTCTGCAGGTAACTTGTAATGCTGCGATGTTCTGATAGAATCTGCAAGAAAATACTTCCATCAACATAAGTATGGCATTTGTAGAAATGAATGACGATAAAAATTTTAGGAAGCTTCACTGCATAGAAAGGATAAATTGGCATTTAGCAACTTAACAGTAGCTAAAATTGTCTTCCATATCAATGTTACCTGTGCGAGAGAACTGGAAGGAATAAATTCAAGCATCCCTTCATCTTGTCCAGTTGCAAGAACTCGATATGGAGTAAGGTGCAAGTCCAGATTTTCTAATTTGAGCAATCGGTCCATCAAAGATACTGTTTGAATGACCTGTAAATCTCACAAATGATTAGCCATGATTCCCTCCGTCCTATGCAAGTTGTAAGTGAATGGTCACCCTACTTTAGCATGTTAAATGTTACAGCCTTCAATGTTTTTCTCTATTCAGGTAAAAGTGTCAAGTAAAAAACTTATAAGCGTTTGCATTTATAAGTCAAGTTTTGACCCCACATCACTTCACATAAAAATTACCTGTTCTCTCTGGATTGTCACAGTACCTTCATCTTATACAGACTAGAACAAATGTAAAGAGAAATTGATTAGTTACCAGCTGATCTTGCCGGAGATCATCTCCCTTTTTGTAAATTATCTTGGAGGTTCCCCCATTTGCTGTCTTGAAAGTAAGGCGCAAAGGATTTAAGGCGCTTTTAAATATAGATGATTCTTGAGGAACAACCCCTGTAAGGAGAATAGTTGGTGCCAACGGCGAACGAATTGGCTGAAATCGATACAAATGACATGTCAATTACAGCAGCAAAATCATGGTAATCTGTGATCATAATTTTAGCATTAGCAGATGGTTACATCATACCTCATCAAAGTTTGTAAGCTCGCTGAAAACTCCTGATAGTAAATGTCTTAATTTGTCAATTTTCTTTTGCGCATTACCGCGTACATTTCTTACATCCTTCATAATAGTACATAATTGAGCAGTGAGGTCCGTCTGCCGAGTTAAACTCTGCCACAATCGAAACCCGTCTTCATCTCCATCCTCTCTACCAACCAACTTTTAACAACAGAACCCACAAATGTGCACAATCAAGTTTACAGAGTGAAATAGCGGAAACAAGAGGATGCGTGCAAAAGGAAGAAACATACCTTCATCATACCATTTTCAAGCAAGTCATAAATACTGTAATATCGTCTTGCATACGCAGGACCATGAAGCTCAACTACTATATACCAGCGAAGGAAGCTAGCAATTTCAATGTTTGACAAAGCTGAAATGAAGAAAAGATCACAGATAGCTGTTAGCTTTTTACAGAAAAAAATAGTTAATAGAACTTCTGCTTGGGGCAAATCTTTGTCATATCAAGTATGTTCGTGGTAATCAAATGGGACGGACTGGATTCATGTTAAAATATTTACATACCGCGGTTTACAAGAAAGAGCGCCAAACGGGACTTGTCTGATCTTTCAAACCGAAGAGCTTGCACTAACTGGAGTAGATAGCATTGTAATTCTTCATCATCAGCCCTTTCAAGTACACTGACAGCATAACCACGGACCTTCACACCAAAACAACAGTTACATTGTGAAAACATACAACCAGAATCAGAGTCTAAATATTCAGTTTTGTTGGTGAATGGGAGAATAGTTTATCATTTATAACCTTAACAAAACATTTCACTCTGGAGAAAATGTTTCCATTTATCACATCATTTCATGGGGAAAAATCAGAAGCACAATAGAAAGAAAGAAAAAGAGAAAAAGAATCCAAATTGCACATGTTGCAGGCCTAGGATATTTCAACAGAATAGAAAAATTTACTAAAAGAGTGCGTCTTTTGTTCTTGTGACAGCAAACAGCCATGAAAAACTCAAACAATAATGGCAAAAGGATCAAGGACTAATTCTTTTAACATGAAAAAGCCGGCTGCCAGAAACAAAGTACTCTAAATCTACAAAATCGTATAAACCATTAAACATTAGAAAACTGGAAACATGCATAATGAAAAGTGACAGATTGCGTACTTCATCACTTTCAAAATCTGGTGAGAGGAGCTCTAATGCATCAGCCACATCAATTGTTTCCCATTTTCCAATCAATTCAACAGCTTGCTTAGCTTCCTGTATGACATGATCACATTTTAGAATCAGATCATGCATATTCATGGCTTCCAAAAACACAAACAATTGACTCTATTCAGTATATAAATGAACATAACATGATGACAAATGCACACTTCTAATAATTAGTCCGATGATATTAGTTATGACATCGTAAAATAAAGGCAGAAATTGCACACGCAGATTTTTTTTTTTTTTACTAACTTGGTTATCACTCCAATCAACTGAGCGGACGAATTTTGTAAGAGCTTTCTTCTCAGACATCAAAGAGAAACGAAATTTCCACACCAACTGCTTCTCATCCACCTCCAAAGCACGTGTAGGAGGAAATTTGATGATTGTTTGTAGTAGCCTGCAAACAACAAACAAAATCAATCAGCTAGAGAAGACAGAACTCTACATCACTGTTGAAGTAAACAACCGAATCCTGCTTCCTGTACCTTCTAATTATTCAGCTATCATGGGAAAGTGGTTAGCTCATAATTTACTGACAGGATAAAACCAGAACCTAAAGAAGATTCCTCGTGGAAGATCGTAAGTTGGCACAGCAAAATGAAGAGGAAATTAAAGATTTTACAGATTGCACTTACTTTCGCTCATTAGAGCTTGGTTTTAGATCTCTATCAACTATTCCACGAGTCAAGCTCCTAGCCAGTTTTAACTGCTTGTGCTCAGATGGATTGGTTCGTCCAAGTTCAGGGTCCCATACAGTAACCAGCTCGTTTGATAGTGATATTGGGGTTGGTGCATAGAAATTTGCTCCAGATTCCTGCAGGTGCAAAAGAAATTAATGACGTGCTTATCTTGAGAGACAAGCAAGCAGTAGTTGTGCTAAGATAAACATTACGTGATTCAACATATTTAGAAAGGTAAAAACTATAAAATTAGCATCATAGAGTATTACAGATGCACAAGGATAACTCTGTGAACAAAAAATTAAGAAAACGATAAATTTTATAACATATAAAGAGTCACGCAGTTGCCAATTAAAAGGAAAAATGCCAGTAATACCATGCAACTGTATATACTAGAAATCTAATAAGAGGAATAAAAAAAGACATGCACACACTCAATAGTGAGTAATTTTTTGCGAACAGGCAGGAATATGACTAGTGGGTAATGTTAACCTGGAAGACTACTCTGTGCTCGAAACTGCACATTTCAATAACCAGGCAAGGGTACAAATTTGTCTTCTTCTCACACTGTTTCTCCTTAGCTTTCTCCATAGCACTGAAGGCAAGACGATCCAGCCAATCAACATGTTGTATCTGACCTCTCTCATATTTGTTGACAAGCCTCTCCATACGCTCTATCTCACCCCTCTCATTCTTGGGAACCTATATTTTTTTAAAAAGAAATGTTCATCTTAGTAAGGTAATAGAAGGAAACACATGTGAAGATTGGTTGAGAACAGAGCAACATATGAATCTATCATGCAATAAAAGCAAACAACGCTCTATGTAACCTTGCCAGGAGTTGTGGTGGGGACTCTTCCATCTGCCTCCTTTTTTGGCCATAACCGTAGCTTCTGCCTTCCTGTTTTAAGCTGCCTCTTGCTGTTGAAAAGAAATATGGTAGCTCCACCAACAATTTCAGCATCCTCTCCAGAAGAGACATCCCACACCTAGATCATAAACAGAAAACGTAGCCAATGAAAAACACAAGGGAAAGTAAACAGGTAGGAAATGCAGAGTCACAAAAGACAATGGTCTGATCAATCCTTGTTACATCGCGCATTCATTACGCATAGCAAACTTACTCTCCTAATAAAAATACGCCCTCACTCACATCTGTCCTGCTCGCTACTTTCAAAATGCACTCAGAACAAACAAGGGTTCCGCCAAAATGAGAAACCACCATTTTCTATCAATTATAATAGCCCTACACAACATGTTCCAGTTGTGACCCATATAACAGTACATTTTCGTTTGTCTAATTCTAAACCAGTTCATCAGCAGAGTGGTCATTTTCACCGCAAAACGAATTATCTACTTTCACCAAAGAAGAACAAGAATGTTTGCTGCTTGTGGTAGATAATCAATTTGTTGCATCTTCATATTCATACCGACTACCTCCATGTACTCACTAAAAACATCGGACTCTGACATGCTCATGATATATCTCTTTTTTGTTCACAATCGACAAGGCAGTGCATGGCTGAGTCCAAGAACAATACCGTGAATGCAAGTTGTGAGAAGGAAGTTAAGTCTCTGTATTTGGTACTTAGTGCTATCACGTCATTCCAGCAGTATGTTGGTCCTGAAGATTCCAGCCTAGTATGAGAGAAAATATGTTTTCAATCCAAAGATAATCATTGATACAAATATCATGCAATGTGCCATTGGCTGCGGCATTAGTTTGTACACACAGTAAAACATACCTTGTCTTTACAGGCAACCCAAATGGTAGCCCATCAATGTACAGCTTGCACTCAACAAAGAGCTCTGGAACCTTTCTTTCAGGCGATAAGATGTGTTCTGAAAACAAGCACGCAAGAAAACTATGAAATTTATTTCATAAGAAAACAGAGCACAATCACACATTTTAATCATGACGCATACAAGGGCGCTGACAGATTTTTTCTTTTCCAGGCAGCAGTTAGAGCACAGAATTAGAAGTGGCATATGTTTATCCTATGGGATGGAATGCAGAGAGGCAAAAATATGACGGTTGAAAGTAAACAGAATAAAATTTCAAGAATATGCGCGTAATGACAAGGGGATGCACTGAATTACAGCCAGGGTAGCAGTTACAAATATGAATGAAAAAAAAGGGGGGCAAAATTAAGATTGGTAACGCAGTTGGGGCGAATTTGATAGTGAAGCAGAAAAGACGGGCTATTGACGCGTGTGGAATCGGCGAGCGAATCGAGTGAATCGAGGAGAGGAGAGTGGAGGGGAGGGAGTTGTCTACCTGCGTGGAGGACACGGAAGGTGAGCGGGAGGCTGATGTCGCAGGAGAGGAAGAACCGGAATTCGTTGTGGCTGCTTCCGCCCACCATCGGGAAAGGATTCGAGGAAGGCAGGGGATGAGATCGAGGACGCCCGAGGCGAACGGCGGCGGCGGCCGGCGCGGTTGCTGCGTGGGGCGGCAAGTGAAGGGCTTGCAGTTTGCCGAGCCTTTTCGACTCCTTTTATCTGCGCGGTCAGGCGGCGCTAGAGCCGGCAAGGAGAGAGGAGTCGGGCGGCGAGCGTGCCGGCGAGGGGACGGCGGTTGCGTGACTCCAGCCGGCCCGCGAGGGGGGTTGAGTCGATGAAGCTGCTGCTGCGCCCGCGGGTTACAACTTGAACCCGATCCGCTACAACTTAGAACATGGTTTAAACTCTCTAAACCCGTTTGTAACTCTTATCGAAGGATTTTATCCTGATTGTATTTCCTCGGAACATTCAACTAAATTATTCGAATATTTCTGCAAAACAAAACAAAAAGTTCACTTTTAAGTTTTAATGATTTTTTTTCATTTTAACCATAGAGTCACCCACTTTTTTCTTTTTCTTTTTTTTTTTTGCAAATCATTGAGTCACCCACTTTGACCTATTTCCATCTTTGAACTTTATATTTTACACACTTTAAAATCAAATACTTCTCCCAATCCTTAACAAAAAAATATATTGTGACCACTTGGAATTGATGGTTAGACTTAATTTAAATGTGCTTACATTAATTTGGAGTAGTCCAAATATCACATAGTGGCATTGTGTCGGCCTCATTTAGGATGCTTGCCCGTTTGGTAAGTTTGCTATGCATGATGAAAATCAACGAAAAGCGTTACCGAAAATGCTTGCACTCTGGTATCTTTCAAGGACCGTCTCATGCAAAAATCTTGTGAATAGTCTCTTCAAGACAATACCAGCCTCCACAACATTTTGGCCTCCCGGATCGAGGTTTTTACTGACGTGTGGCTCCAACTGCGGCTAGCAGCCCAAATTGTTCTCTAGACCACTCAAACCCATACAATACAAGACCCCAACGCCACAATTTATGGTCTCATGGACCAAAAGGATACATCCCAAGTAGCCAAGCATGCTTTGCAATGTCAGTTGTGCATTTAAATTTTTCTAGTGCCCACTCAATCAAGGTTAATTTTTCTCTTCATCTTTGCTTGCTAACCATAAATAATATTTAAAGTAATACAAAGTCCTTAAATATTATGATTTGGAGGCTATTTTTATGTTGCACTGAAATAATAGTGGTGCAACCAAAATAGTTTGGCGAATATATTATATATATAATAACAAAAAAAGAGCCCTCGTACAAGATCTTGTTTTGGGCCTCCAAAATGTCAAGGCCGGGCCCTGGGTATGCTGATGATTGTAAATACTCAGGCATGCACTTCACATACCTTTTTTTAATGGGGCAATTGCAAAACAACCAACATTTCATACTCCAATTGTGTTTTCAGCATTGATGTTTAGATTTTGCGATTTTACCATCAGTTTTCAAAACGCGATGGTGATCTTGCAAAATAGTTTTCCGATTTTACCATCAGTTTTCAATAAATCAATGGTGATCTTACAAAATCTGAAAGCAATCAATGGTGATCTTGCAATTCTGAAAATCAATGGTGAAAACACAATTAAAGTCTAGAATCATGATTAAAACACTATTGTCTCTTTTTTAATACACTATTCATGAGCCGTAACCCATTAGTTTTTGGGTTTTGAGCACGGCCTTATGGTCTAAAACACACAACCACATCAAAATCATGGTAGTGTTTTTATACTCGGCGAACTTGCGCTCATAACCTAATAATAATGGGGTACGTCTCATCAATAATTGTCTTTCCCGAAAAAATGAACTATGTTCCTGAGTATCTAGAACCATAGTCGTACTCAACCATGCCATATCATGGAAAACACACTTTTCTTGAGTTGAAGTTGAAATGTTCATCTCTGAATATTACACTCAATCGGGAATAAGCGTACACCAATAATGATCTGAGTCGAAACTCTTCACAATTAATATAGAAAATAAGGGGGAAAAATATAAGACATCAAGACAATCGAGAAGCGACAAGGACATGTAGGAATCAAAGTTGACTCCAATCCCTACTCAGGTTAGGGTGGTACCCGATTCCCTCTACCCCTCTTTATAAGTTGATCAGACTATAGCGCAATGACTCGCCAAAGGACCTAGGAGCAATGTCAAGTTCCCAGTCTGCATCTTGTTTTTGCAGACATGGCGATCTCAAGGCACATCATGGTCGACATCTTCTCCGATGAGCCCGGTAAAGCCCAGTGGGGGCACATGCCCCATTTATTATGTTGTTCGTCGGACTTGAGTCTATTTTGGTGAGAATTTGAAGATCCCCCAACTCACACACAACGTCATAATCAGATGGGGTATCAAACCAGCCTAACGCTGAAGATAATCCCAATATGATACATACCGACGGTCGCACTTCCCGTCAGATCATAATACCAGCGAGTTTTGTTTTTATAATACTAGTAATTTTTATTATCTCTAAAATTTTAGTGACGTGGACATGTTTTGCACACTGTCATTTGATTGGTCGTTCATTTCCGGACGTCCACTGTCCGCACAGAGTAACATGCTTGATTCTTCAACAGCACTAAAGCACATCAATAGTATAAGTAAGAAATCTGTGAAAGTTTCTCAAAAATAAAAAGAAAGAAAATGAATCTGTGATAACAAACCAGGAAGCTGTTTGCTTGATTTGCAACTGACATTTTTTTTTTTTTTTTTTTTTTGAGGAAACGCTGACAATTTTTCATCCTGGATGACATGTTTACAAAACCGTTTTTAACAGCGGAATGACTATGCATCCGACCCAGATGTCCGACTCATGCCCGACTTTCCATCTTTGCTCAGGATTTCCTGATGCCTAGACCCACATGATCAAAGTCTCTGCAATGTGATTGGCTGGACTTGAAGAGTCGGACGCTGGTCTTTTAACAGAATGCATGAGTTACGGAAAGTTGAAATTAGGTACAGTGACTTGCTCCAGTTAAAACTGGATTGAATTACATGTCCGAGATCATATTTATGGAGGAGGGTTCCAAGTAACATCAGAATTAAGGTGGTGTTTGGTTCACTATCAGCTTCTAAGAATCTAAATTATAGGTATAATTTCTATAATCTGGCTTCTAAAAAAAATCTGGGTGAAGGTGTTTGGATCCCGGATTCTTAAAATCTAGAAACTAGTTTTTGAGGTAGTTAATGACCAGCATGCCCTTTCTATATTAGGGTAAAACGTGGCACAAGCTGTAATTATCCAAAAACTATCAAGGGTAATGGGTCTTTTGGCAAATAAAATCACCTAAAAGCTGGGTTAAAGTAGATTATGGGATTCTTAAAATCTCATAATCTAGATTCTAGAATCTGGTGCATAATCTGCCCTGTTTGGATCCCCTATAGTTTTTAAAATCTGGATTCTTAAAATCTAGATGGATCCAAACAGGCTCTAAACTACTAGATTCTGTTGTCCATTAATGACACATTTAGCTTGCTTGACCATATGTATCCTAATTCACCATATTTGACGCATTTTCCTGACAAGAAAAACTATTTTACATTTTTTTTATTTTGAACTGAAAACAATCGGAATCGAGTACTGTAAAATTTCCCTCTGACTTGCAGGAGCCATTGGATTCATTTTGTCTCTAAATTTTGGGCATTACTACTTGTATGTACCTTTTTTTTTCATAACGAAAGTGTTTCCCGCATTCTGCCCATCCTGTTTGAGAATTCCTGCCAGTTTGACCACATGAACAAACCTGCTTAGTTTGAAAATTCTGTGTGATGAACTATTTGATTCTGTTCTCCATCCTCCATTATTTCCTTTATCTTAACATGATTATGCCTATGTAAACATTTCTAGTCACTAGCATCATATTGGGACCGTGTGAGACCCATGGATAAGCCGAGTTGAAAATTGTCTCAGGACAGTATAAAACTCGAACTCCTGTATTGTAAAATTGCTCTACCGCCCTTCAAATGAAAGTTCTTAGACTTATGAAAGCGGCTGGCTAATGTTCTGCTTCTGAAATGAACAAAGTGTTTCTACTATCCCTGCCTAAATGAACAGAGCACATAATGTTCTGCTTCTGAAAGAGTGAACAAGAACAGAGTCGAGTTCATTCAGTGCAATGTTAACATCAAAACATAGAGCTGCGCGTTAGGACTGGACAAGTAAAAATGACGTCTTCTAATCTCATAGATTCCAGTCTTCAAACAACGTTACCGTACAAGGTTCTGCCAAACTAGTTCTACCTAGTGCCTTCTGCAATGCTTCTTCCGACATCATCAATGTTTTGGGAAGACCTGATGAAATCGACGCAAGCATCTGCAAGCCCTTTGCAACCATACCTGTCAGCCAGAGCAAATGACACATCCACAGTATCCTCATCGAGCATCCTGGCAAGTGCGACCTCGCACACCGCCTTGAGCCTCTCCATGGCGTACCGGTCAGAGGCCGAGAGCAAATGCTGGTAGAATTCTCTCGTTTCGCCTGTGCCGGTGTCATTATCCACGGCGAGCACGGTGTCCGTGTAGATGAAATGCAGCAATCCTCTGAACACGGCAGGCCGGACGCCATGGACGGTGACACGGTGCGTGTCTGACGTCGTCGGTTCGCAGAGCTCTGCCTCGAACGCCGGCGACCGTGCAGCTAGGATGATGGTGTGGGCGGCGAGCTCCTCGCCGTCGACCTCGAATGTCACGTCCGCTCCGTCCCCTGTCCGTAGCAGCTCGCCGAGGTGCTGCGCCATGTCGGGCGGCGCGGCGACCTCGGCCTCCGGCACCGTCCCGCCGCCGACGACCGTCACGACGCACGCGACGGCGACGGCGTCATCGTCGCCGAGGTAGTCCCGGGACGCCTCCAGCTCGTCGCGCCTCATGAGCCGCGGCCGGCAGTGCGAGGCGCTGTGGTGGCTGACGGCGGCGGCGGTGTCGAACACCGCCGTCGCGTCCTCGGGCGCGAACGCCGGCAGCCCGGTGGCGCGGTTGACCAGGCCCAGATTGAAGGACGCCCTCACCCTGGCGCGACCGGTGACGAGCACGAGGTCGGCGGAGACGTATGCCGCCTCCGAGTCCGAGCCGCCGCCGCCGCCGCCGCGGGGAAGAAGCGAACCGCCCACTCGTACCCGCCGGCGGCGAATGCGGCGGACGTGACGCACCTGACGGCGTGGGCCCCCTTACAGCAGCGGCTGTACTCGGCGACCTCGAGCACGTGTGCGCCGCTCCGTGCCGTGGCTTCTGCCGTCCTCGACGCCTGCGGTGGCGCCATGCGAGTGCGCGGCGCGGGGAAAGCAAGGATGCCGGCGGCGGCGGCGGAGACGTGGAGTGGTTACCAAAGCTGGGTTGTTGTCATTGTCTTCTGGCCCACACCGTAGGACGGGTAAGATTGTTTCCCTCGGAAGGGGAAAGAAAGAATTACCTACCATTATTAACAACAAGGTGAACCTTGAAGGAACCTAGGTGAAATTCTGAACCTGAAAGTAAACCTAAGTGCAATTCTGAAGAATTCCCTTCAAAATGCAGTTCTGAACTAGTTAGAAGGGAACCTAGGTGCGTGTCTGAAGGAACCTAGGTGCAATTCTGAACAAATTGTTAGACCTTAGAAGGGAACCTTCAAGGAAATTCTTAAAATTGCACCTAGGTTTACCTTCAAGGTTTACTTTCAAGGTTCAGATTTAATCAACAAATTGTCAATCACGTTTGAGGAACACATGAGAATCTCCAACAGAAGTAAACCTTGAAAGTATTTTTATTAAATACCATGAAACATAATTTTGGAGAATTTTTCAGAATTTGTCAACATCAATTCAGCTCTAAAAAATTGTCTTGTCGGATTTTGTCGGCTTCCTCTTCGGCAGATCTACACATTAAACATATTTGTATTCATCAATTGATTTGTACATTACTTGTGTATTGCATTTCTGCTATCTGCGCGTGCCAATAAATCATGGACATATTTATGTATATTCCTTGTCAATTTTTATATCAAAATATATAAATTTGCAATCGATTTTCTTTGTTGTTTTGAGTGAAAGAACTGTTTGTAACGCTAATGAAATCAATCAATTCTCATATGTACACAAAAATGCACTAGGTTATGTGTCAAATTGCTATGGAGGAAAAACTGATTGCTATGAAAAAAAATAGCTAACTATATCTTACTATCAGCTAGAAAATCCCGATCAAAATGTTACATGTTTATTTAAAAAAACAGTGATGACGATAACTTTATTGTCCACTGACCAAAGTGTTATTGGTCTCGCACCAAAAAAGATCAAATATGTGTTAAGAATGAATCTATTGAGGTGGCTCGCTGTGTACATGAACTGGCTTTCATGACTTTGATCGACCTCAGTTTCGGGTGCTTCTCTTTGCAATTACCTGAGAGAGACCTTTCCTCTGGGGCTTAGTGTGTGTGTGTGTGTGTGTGTGTCCAATCAAATTTCAAGTATTTGAGACAGCTATGAAAGTCGTCATATACTTATTGTCAAAATTGTCCTCGTATTTTACATATAAAGAATTTATAATACACAGATGCAAAACCTCTTAAGGATCTTAGAAAAAAAAAGAATAAGAAAAGAGAATAAAAAAAGTAGAGCACTAAAACCATCTGATCTTTAGTCAGTTGTCAGTACCCTTCCAGCAATAGTTCTACACTTGTATATTCTTGTAATATGAATGAATCTTGTGCCCCATGAATATTGGGCATTTTCTAATGTCCCGGAGCAACCGCCCCTTTACCAGACGTCCCTCAAGTATCTGCCCTCCGTTTGGAGACTCTTCACAAAGCTCTCAGCCTTGGAACTGTCAAGCGAGCCCTGTTTTTTCCAAAACAAAATGTTAGAATTTGCATTAGAAATAACATATGCACATATAATGAAGAATTTATAGTGGTCAAGAAGTACTGCCCAATGAACATGAGGCCTACTCCCTCTGGTTTTATTTTCATGACGTTAGCACAATAAAGATAGTTCATTTTTTGCACTATTTTCTTTGTCCTAACGTCAACAAAACAAAAACAGAGGGATTAGATGGCTAGATCAGTACCTGCTCCTGAACGATGGTGTGAAGAACTCTGTGTACATCTCTGGCCATGCCTTTGGCATCACCACAAACGTAGATATAACCGCCTTGAGAGATCATGTCCCAGATTTCAGATGCCTGGAAATAGATCAATGTAGGAACTATATGAGCCACGAGATTAGGGACTGGAGAGTGGCAAAACTTTAGCAGATAGGAGGCAGTTGAATTACTTTCTGTGCCATTTTGTGTTGCACATATTCCTTAGTAGGCCCCTGTCGTGAGAACGCAACAACCAGCTCAGACAATGCTCCTTGCTCAAGGAAATTGTTCAGCTCGTCCTCATAGATAAAGTCCTGCGAAATTACAGTTATGTCAGCTAGATCCTATAGTAAAGATATCTTACTATTAAGTCAATTGTATGTCTGGTGCATTGCATACCATTTTGCTATTCCTGCATCCAAAGAAGAACACTGATCGACCAAGCTCAGCTCCCGACTCCTTTTGAGCTAACCTCTCCTGTATCATGAATGAAGTTTGCAAATTAGCAATTTGACCAATGATTCAATGAATACAAGAAACTGAGAAGTATACTGGATCGCAAATAAACCTGTAGGAAGCCACGGAAGGGTGCAAGACCGGTTCCTGGGCCAATCATGATAATTGGCACTGAAGGATCAGATGGTAGTTTGAAGTTGGATTGCCTCACAAACACAGGAGCCCAGCTGCAGTCTTTGCTCTCGTCTGATGGAACAGCGTTCTGCAATTCAAATTGGGATGGCAAAGTTACTTCAGATAAATCTCTTGATGGTCTGCTATTAATGATAATGTTTTCCATTTAATGCAGATCATTCATGAAACATATATATTTTTTTTAGTTGGGTCAAGAATCACTTTCGTTTCCAAATACCAATGCAACTATTTCGGTGGTTATTGTTAAGGGCAAGCATTGCAGGGGAAAATTAAATGATCAGCAGAAGAAAAATTTATCATTTTTGTCAACAATCACAAACAGGTAAGACCAGAGATCAGAAGATTAAGATATCAACTAGAATCCAAAAACACACAGAAAGAAAGAGATTCATAGCTTTGATTAGTTACCTTGATCCAAGTTGAGCAAATTCCCTTGTGTATCCTACCAGCTGGAGTTGTTTCATGCACAAGCGCACATGTAACATGAATCCTGGTTGGTGCCATACTGATGGACAAAAGCAAATATAAGTCATGGAAAAAAACTAGTCAGATTCAGAAGAAAAAATATAAGTGAGGTTATTTACCTAGGCGAAGATGAAATTGAGTAATATCTCGGTTGAAGACGAGGGGCGATAGCTGCAAAAAAGACTCCTAGAGGAGGTTTTGCCGAAGGGAACTCTGACATGACTTCCAACAAGCTCCTCTGGCTTGCTACAACCCACTGTGCGTATTCATCCTGCATCATGAACAAGGCTGCTCAGTCTCACGCCTAAGAGTTCCACAGAATGAAGAGAAGTTGCATGGATTCCTGACAGAAACTGACCTTCCCAGCAGGAGAGGCCAAGAACCTCAGACGGTCAGCCTCAGCAGCATCTGAAGCATAAGTAGCCAACGCAAGCAAAGCAGTCTGCAAACCATTCAGATCATTTTATTAAAGACACTTTAATTATAACATTACCAGATTATGTGGGTTTTTGGACTGATAAGATGCTTACCTTCTTTGGTGAATTGAGAAGATCAGCATATCGAGCAAGTGCATTCCTCACAGTGATGGGTGAGGGAAATGGAGGAGCAAGAGAACCACCACCTAGAGGAGTACCATCCTCTTTGTCTGCATGGATGGTGAAAAATGTCTCTGGTGAGTAGCCTAACAACCTCTCTGCCTCGTGAACAACCTCAGGACAGTTCTCAGTGTATACACCAACATGATCACCGGTTTCGTACCTGATAAGCAGCATTGTGGAAGTATGTTAGGAATATGAAGATGCTCAGACAATGAAAGATTAATTGGAATATCGACGTATTACACTAATCTGTTTCCCTCCCACTTTTGTATTTCGATAAAACAAGCAACAAATGACATGCAACTTAATTTTTCTAACAGAGCCTATTTCTCACAAAGGACAATGCTCATAACTTTAAATATGACTTACGTAAGACCGGTTCCAGCAATGTCGAACTCGAGGTGAGTGCATGAACGATCAGAAGCAGGAGTGTGGAGCTCCCGGCGCACTGCCACATTTGCCCTAAAGATGTGCAGAATATTTGGAATTAATAACTTGAACTCCAGTGTTATAACAAAACAGTATCGAGGTATCCAGCCATTATTGCCTTGAGGTAGTAACATTCTTACCGGCAGGGATGTTGTGCATCATGGACAGCATAACCGTTTGCAAGGCTGAAGTTTCTCTCCAAATGAGCTGCCTCCTCAGGCTTGACGAATTCGACCCGGTATTCAGGAATAGCAGCTGTGTACGTAGTTCCTGTGGAAACGTCGTTTTCATCCCTAAGTAACTGATCCAACTCTGGCCAGAGAGCTTCTTTCCTGAGGACACAAAGATTTCAGGAAGGGCAACTTAAATAACACTGAAGCAGCAATTGATCATCGTCCTGAAACCATACCATGCATTGAAATCATCCTCGATGCATTGATCATCGTCTCCAAGGCCAACTGGAACAAGACGCTTTCCACCTAAAACAAACATAAATCACAAATAAGATCAGCTGAACAGAATAGCTAATAAATAGGACAACATGATGGAGTAGTCATGACATCAGGCATACCCTGTTCAGTTAGGAGGTCATCAACCACCTTGGCAACCTGCAGGCGGAAGCACAAAATGAAGATCATGAACACAGTAAAGCAAGATGCTAAAATGGGGCAACACACATATGATAAAATAATTTGATAATTTTATCTGTGGGCACCTTATTGAAGTGCTCGTACTGACGATTGCCAAGACCAAACACAGCATACTCAAGGTCGTTCAACCAGACTCCCCTTTCATTCCCCTCTGTGAACCATTTATAGAACCTAGCCGCATTGTCAGTTGGCTCACCATCCCCATACCTGAAAGTCCAGCACAATACATAAGTAACATTTATTTGAATTTAGTATTCCAGAATCAATAAATGAATAACAGTCAATTGTAAAGATGCCCTATGTTGTTAGCTGCACTGTTTGTTATTACAAAGAAAATTTGCTAAAAATAATTAAAAAAGCAGCACAATGCAGAGGCCACTATAATGTTGGACAACATGTCAATGTTTGGTATTTTATAGAAACATGTAGCACAGTTCCAAGACTTATTGGATCATTCCATGTTGTGCTGTACAAAGAAGTGAAATAATCAGAGGTGCAGGAGAGAACAAATGTCTTACGTTGCAACGAAGAACAAGGCTATCTTCTCCTTCTTCAACTTATCCTCGTACTCCTCATCCTCAGCCGCATAATCATCCTATAAAGAACCATACTCTGTGCATAAGACCATCTGAAGTGATCCATACTTGAACTGGTCATTCCTGACTGCAGTTCTTTTTGTTCAAGTGTTTTGTGCGTTTATCAGTTAATTACCAGGTCCACAACTTTGAAGATTGCCTTGTCGTATCTTGCTTTCGCCTCCTCAGCAAGTGCCTGTTATTCAGCAGGTCAGATATATCAGAAGGCCGGTACTCTGAAAGAGAACTGAATATACTGAAGACTATAAATAGCTATAGGTTAATAACTAATATAAATCTAGAAAAGACATGGGCCTTTTCCCACCCAACACAATCTACCAAACAATACTCCCTTTTGTACTTTCTCCCTTACACACGAAACTCAAGAAAAGTATTTGACGATTGGGGCCCAGGAAGAAGGTTGGAAGGAGGTCGCTTAGCGGCACCAACTCCTTGATGGTTGACAGTTGACAGTCTAATTCCTTCCAGCCGGACAAATTGTGTTGCTCATTCGTGGTCAACATTGTGCAACCGCATATGCCGTTGGCTTCTTGCTGGAAACGTGCGCTTGACTTCCTCAAGCAAGCAAGTGGTGTGTTGGACTAAAAATACACCGAAAAGTCTGGTTAAGAATAATTTGTTTTTCGCAAATTTATCAAATCTCGCTGTATCTTTCATGCGTGGCGTGAAATTTCTTTTCCGGCGAGAGCGACCCTCCTCGAGGCCGGCAAGAAAACGATGGACGAATTTTTTTTTTTTTAAAAAAAATATGTCTGCATCAGCTACCAAGAACTATTTTTTCAGCTTAATTAAAAGTCTCCCTGCACCCTTGGAATTGCACGTAATTTTTTTCGCTGATGACGTAAACCAGAGGAGCATTGAGCAATTTCATCAGCGGCTCAAAACAAAACAGAGCTGCAAGCAAGCAATCTCGTAGTACTACCTTGGCGAACCCCTCGGCGGTGCCGGTCTGCGTGCCGAAGAAGATGGCGACGCGCTTCCGGCCGTCGTCCGCCGCCTCGTCCGCGCCCTGCACGCCCCTGGCCTTGACCAGAGTCGCGGCCTCCGCGGCGGCGCTGGACTCCTTCTTCCCCTTCTTCCCGCCGGCCGAGCGCCGCCACAGCACGAACAGTGCGGCGCCGAGCACGGCCGCGGCGAGCGTGGCGAGGAGCGCGCGGCCCTCGGCGCCCTCGAGGCGGAGCTCCGGCGGGACCCCGCGCAGCAGCGCGGCCACCAGCTCCATCGCGCCCGTCGACGCTGAGTCCATGGATCGCTCGATCGCTCGCTGAGGTTGAATTCAGCCTGGGTGTTGGTTGGTGATGGGTGGTAGGTGGCAGCGAGCGAGCCGTAGTGAATTGAAGAGAACGAATTGAATTGAATGAATGAATGCCTTTGACGCGGCGAGGAACGGGTTCTGGTTGAGACAGCTGCTGCAGTTGTTGCTGCTGCCGGCGAGCGGGAGGAGGCGGGAGGGTTTATATAGTGGGCATGCGGGGCGGTGGGGTTGGCGCGGTCAAACCACCTACCTCCCACCACCGGCGCAGAGGTGGGGCCACGGCGCACGGGGTAGGTTTGGGAACGGAGCGGTGTATGGGCGTGGGGCGTGGCTTCTTGGTGGCGTCGCGTTGCGGTGGGGCCCGCGTGTCAGTGGCGGGCGGACGTGAGGCCGCGAGGCGCGCAAAGCGTGTGCTCTGCTCCGTGGTTCGACGTAGGTGGTGCCGGAGGCATGGGGAGAAATATTGCGTATTTTTTCACTCAAAAACAAATATTACGTAGCTTTCAGTATACTCACTCACTCCATACTTTGTTTGATGACGCAAATTTGAGCTCTGAGAAAGGGCGTGCTAAATTAAGCTAAGGAGTCGTGAAATAAATTCTTTTTTTCTCTCTGAAATTAAAAGGCCATGATAATTAATCCATTAATCTGCATAGTAGTCTATTTTTCCGTTCCCGGCCACAAGGCGACGGTGCATTGGCAGGCCGCTGCCAGTTTCACTGACAAGTAGTAATAAAAAGTGTTACTCCCTCCGTCCCTAAAAGAGTTGTCGCTGTTGACTTTTAGATGTTATGTTTAACCACTTGCCTTATTCAATTTTTTATTCAAATATCAAAACAAATATGTCATGAGCAAAGTATTTTAATGATAAAATAATTTATAAAAAATAAATAATATTTGTATAAAAAATTTGAATAAGACGAACGGTCAAACATGATATCTAAAAGTCAACAGCGACACTTTTTAAGGAGGGAGGGAGTAACATTTTTGACTGGCATGCCTGCTTCGTTCAGTTTTTAATTGGAGTAGTATTGCATTTGCATGCGCTTACCAGGAAAGCGCTTGTAGTTCACGCGAGACACTTTTCCTCTTCACATGAGGATGATGCGTTTTGTTTTGTATTTTTATTACCCAAACTGCATGCCACTGTGGAGTTGGCAGACAGGGCGTGGCACACCGCACATCGACCACCACTCCGAGCACTGCCAACGGTTATAGTAGCCCTGTGTTACACCACATAAAAAGTTTTAAAAATACATGAAATGGTATTTACCAATTATCATAGTATAAACATAACGGATAAGTTTAAATCACCAAGATCTCCAAAAACTAAAACAGAATCTAGCTCATGATGCTTGCATAAAATAGTTGTGTGCAGACTATTGTACCTTTTCTGTTTTAGTACCTACAAATAAATTCTGAAAGTCATTTTCACTCTGTTCTCTTGAGCTGCTGCTGCCGCATCTGTACCGAACAAGCTGTATGAAACTTCATACAATAAACAATGCACGACTTGCGTATCTGGGCACGGATCGAAAATTTTGTTCGAGGATACTATTAATTGATTGGTACTTCTGTAAAGCTGGAATGCAAGTAAATGTGGCGGTTTCTTGGACAGCAAAACATGGCAAGGAAAGAATGTATAGATTCACAAGACAAGCATCGTAACGCAAACAAGGCCAGAGAGAGTGACTTGGAGGAGAAGGCCGTCCAACTCCAATTGGCAGTGCAGAGCCGTCGAACGGACTGCTGACCAGGTCCGCCGATCTGGTCGTACGCCGCAGGAACTAATAAACTAGTACTTCTAAAAAGTACTTCAGCGCCATGTGTCCAGCTACGTACAATATACAGGTATGGCTGTGGCGTGGCTGCCACAGTATACCAGGTTCAGTGGTACATGATCCCATCTGGCATCAGCTGATCCACATAATTCATCAGTAGAGTATACTGTTGCTGATATATTTTGGACCATAAATGAAAACAAGACCTGTTGTAAATGATTCAATGCTTCCGAAGAAATAGTTCGTCAAGTTGTATAGGACAAGTGATTTGAAAAGGTAATGCAGTGCCAAACTGAACTAAGGCCAGTTTCAATGGGCCTTTCATTTGACATTATTAGGTGACACATCAGCAAAATAGGTGACATGGCAAGGTATTTAATATGAAAAGGAGGGAAGCCTTTCATTAGGATGAAAGGGTAGTGACACTCTTTCCAAGTCAATGAAAGGAGAATGAAAGGTGCATTGAGACTCTTTTTCCTTTCATATGCAAAAAAGTGGATCCCCATTGGTACACCTATGTAACAATTTAATGTCTCATTTAGTCTATGGAACTGTGAAATGAAAGTGTATCTCTCAGTACACTTTTTCATTCTCCTTTCATCAATTAAAAAGTTGATGTGTCATACTTAAAAAATGTGAAATGAAAGACACCATTGAGAGTGGCCTAATTGACTCTTCTGATGGCTAAAACGACTCGCTAAGTACCGTAGCCAACCAACAAGCAGTTAAAATAAAGTTGATACGGACGCTGCTAAACATTTTGCAAAGTTAGGAATGTCAATTGATCAGCAGGAGAGGCGGGAATGGTCAAAGCATCTCGTGGAGACCTTAATTTGATTCAAATTAACATAAGGCAATTGAACCAGAGCTAGCTATAAGTAGTATTCTGCTTCATGTTTTGTATGTGCCTGCTTTCAATATTGCTTATGTTTTTACAATGTTCATGTTGATTAGTTGCATATAAGATCAGCTTAATTACTACAGTATGCTAGAACAATTAGGCCTTGTTTGGATACAAAGTATTTAAAGTTTTGTAAAATACTATTGTTTAGCAAAACA